>JAGDQP010036639.1:4578-18967 GCA_022664845.1 Lepisma saccharinum | reverse complement strand
CTTTATCTTATCTTTATCAAAAGGATGTTGGTGTGCTCAGCTTATTTACTTGTTTTTTTATTAGTTTTATGCGAAATTTTCTTTGATTTGATGTCTGACCTACTACGAGCATAAAAATGTAGTTCCTTGGCGAGCATTTCCTACTGGAGCTTGTGTCCTGTGATTTTCTTTGTATGATATGCAAGTTAACGGTACATAGATATTTTATTTAAGAGAACAGATGAGCTGCGTTGTAATTATATAGTATTCTGCGAAGTGACATATACGAGATATAGTTAGAAAAAAAACCGGACTGATGTTACAAAATCTTTTATTGGACATTTTGTACAATGGGAACGCTATCTCCTTCAAAGTACTCTCCTGCATGATCCCTACATCATTTCATACGACTCTTCCATTGCTGGAAGCACAGCTGCCAGTCATTTTCTGAAATCATGTTCATGAGATCCGTCGCTTTTCTTTTCACAGCTTCTACTGTCTCAAATCTGGTCCCTTTCGGAGATGACTTCACTTCAGGGAATAAAATAAGTCACACGGAACAAGATCCAGCGAATATGGCGGGTGATCTAACACTGGGATGATATGTTTATTCAAAAATGTCTTAACTGACAGAGCCGTATGGACAGGAGCATTGTCTTGGTGCAGAATCTATGACTTCGTTTGCCACAAATCCGGTCGTCGTCTTCTTACTTGCTCACGAAAGGATGTCAGCACATCAAGGTAATAATCTTGGTTTACAGTTTGACCCTCGGGTACCCAATGAACGTGCACGATCCCACTTATTAAAAAAAAGAATCAACATGGTCGTGCAAGGTCGTCCTGGACGCTTGTCGTCTGTGATCGTTTCCCGTCTCCCTTTAAACCGTTTAAACCACTCAAACACTTGTATGCGTGATAAACAATAATCTCCGTACACTGATTTTAACATATCGTACGTTTCTGTTGCGGATTTTCCCAGTTTGAACAGAAACTTCACATTGACACGCTGTTCCATTTTAACACTCAGAATTTTCCCGACGGAGCACAGACGTACGTTCCGCTTTGTACCAAGGAAACAGCGAAACTGAGTTACCTGCATCCAGGGCAATCTGTCATTCAGTAGGCAGGGTATCGTGTTATAGAATCATGCCTTGCTTTACCTTCACGTTCTCGTTGTTTGCCAATAGCAAAATCAATCCGGTTTATTTCTAGCCACACCTCGTATATTTATTCAGTGATAAGAGTGTCCCTGATGATAAGTAATTTTCCTCTCAAGTGTAATAGTTATTAATATTATAGTCTGCTATGATAAGCAGCCAATTTTTCTATGTTGTGATGATAGTTCCCTGAAGTATAGCTTTATTGAACTGGTACCAGGTGTTGTACAAGTTATGGAACTATTGAAGTTGCATACTTTTTATGTTAAATTGAATTAGTACCAGATAACAATCGTCTTTGGACTGTTGCTGCCTTGGGAACTCCTAGTGCAAGGAACTATACTGTTTTGTTTTCCTTTTCCCGTTGCGCAATTTGATTTTTTTCTGTGGGAATTATGTTTATATGTTTAAGACCGCTCTCTTGGGGGTCTTGTAGGTTGCCATTGACTGTTGACCAAACGTTGGCCATCGGGATCTATCCTGGGCAAGATCAAGGCAATTTTCATCACAAACTCCTACTTCTCGAAGATACCTTCTAATATTATCCTGCCAACGTCGTCTTGTTCTTTCCGACGGTCTCTTTCTCTTCGGCTTACCAACCACGATGGAATATAATCTTCGTTTCTCCCCCATCCGAGCTACATGCCCTGCTCACTTTAGTTGTCGCGATTACATTATTCTTATAAAATTGAGCGAGTCGTTAAGTCCGAGAAGTTCTTCATTATGCAGTATCCTTTATTCCCCAGTCTTCTCGTCCCGTTTCGGCCTGTATATCTTTCTCAAGAACTGATTTACAAACATTCATAATTTATGTTAATCTGTTAGAGCAATGCTCCAACTAACCGGCAGAATAACCGTTCTGTATATTTTAATTTTCAACTTACTTGATATTAATCACGAGGTTATGAGTTTCTGGGCTGAGTAGAAATATACATTGTCCTATGCTAAGCGACTTTTTAGTTCTTCCTAAAGCGGAATTGGAAAAATGAGAAAGTTAACTTTTATTCTTGTTTTGGTGTCAGGAATTCATATGCGAATTTTCGTTGGCTAAGTTTGCTTCTGTGTTAGAACAAAAAAAATACAATTTTGAGCTTCAAATTTGAACTTTTGTACCTCAAGAATGAACGGGAATTCGAATAATAACAAAGGCACACTTTCTTGTCATGGTGTCAGGAACGTATGTGCGATGATTTGCTATTGAATTCGGTCTCTGTGCTCGAAGCGATTACAAAATTCAAATTTTATTTTTTCAAACGAACTTCAATTTCTGTTACTTCTGTAATTCAGCAGCTTATTTCTGAGTATGTTGTATGTCGTTAGGATTTCTTGCAAATAGACCTAAAATTTTCTACTTTCAGCGAGCAGTTCTCGATAGTTTCCCTTGTTAGCCCAGGCAGTAGAGCGCTGAATCACTAGCAGGGAGGCCGGGGTTTGATTTCCACCCGTTACAGTTCTTATTATATATTTTTTCAAAGAATCTTAATTATTTTTACTACGATACTTATGATTTGCTACTCTATTTTACTCCCTTTCGTTTCCATTTTCAACATTTTATAGAATTCACGGTTAGAATTTTTATAACTACACAGTTTCGATTATTATTATTATCCACATTTCACTGACATTTTATGCGAGGAGAGCGCAGGCGGGTTTAGTAGGGTTATAAAGATTTTTCCGTCTGTACGATGCAAAATTATGCACTCCGTCTGCTGATCATTTCCTATGGAAAGTCGCTGGTTCAAATTTACAATGACATTTTTTAAAATTCTGAAATAGTTGAAGAGCAATGATGACAAAAGTGAACAGGCCCATAGGTGGCTAGGGAGGTGGACGCCCTAAAATTTTCCTAACCCTTCATAAAAATCTATATCTCTGTACGTAGGATGTAGGGAAAAGTGTTGTATCTTGTTGTCAGTTAACTTTGTGCCACCTCGATATCTAAAGTATGGCGGTATATCGTTCTCCCAAAATTTGTACCATCTTTGTAAAGAACAGCAGCATCAGTGCAAATTTTGTGTCATATGAAGGGAAATTGTGTTTGTGAGAGGGAAAAACTTGATTTGTAGGGGTAAAGTAAAATTGTGGATTATCAACTGAGTTTGTCTCTAGTGTTAACTAGTACGATCAGATTTTCCTGTCGTCAGCCATTGGATTTCTTAAAGCATGAATCTATGAGGTTTCGTAACACTTTAACATGTAATTAGTCTTATTTCTTAATAAACAGATGGTCGTGTACCTAGTTCCATAACAGCATCATGTACCATGTGCCACTTGCCGACATTACAACAGTGTGGTATAAGACATTTAAAGCATGAAGGACAATTTCCACACAGCGAAACATGAAAGAAAAATAGGCCTGAGCCAAAGTTGTCTAAAGGTCTTAAAATTAAATTCAAATTCAAATGTAAGGAATACGATAGTACAATAAACTCATCCGTGGCAAAAAAGGTCTGAAAACCATTAATTTTGACGATCCAGAGAAGAAGCTTTCCTTCAGCGAGATTCTAAAAAAATTCGGGGTCAATAGTGGCATGGCCTATATTTTATCACCCGAGGGAACATGGTTGTTTGAGTCGAACTGTATTTCATTCCAGCTGGCACAAGATACACGAGCATTTTCCACCATGTGCTGCTGTGTAACATTCACTTTTATTATCTACGTAGAATAAAGATGAGTCAGTAAGATATTATCCGACTGCGTATGTTCATAAGGTATTGAAGTATTGATTGAATGATAAAATGTCATCATCATAACGTTAACTCTTCAGTTTTACTTGCAGTTTAAAAATGGCACAATGTATAACACCATCCTCTATATGGGCTTATAATAAAATATCGTGACTAACCCTCCCCCATTTTTTCGTGGCCCCCCTCTACCGTTTGTAGCTGTTGACTTGTGTGGAAGTGAAATATAAGAACGTATGAACCAGTAAAGATGTAGTAAATAGTTTCTTGCACTTTGCTTAAATGGCATATAGTTATGCGATTAGTATTAATACTAAGCACATCGATTCGTTTCTGCAGCAAATTCGAGAATGATATTTTGAACTTTAGGGTAAGTTAGTGGTGAGCAAAGTAAAGCAAAATAGAAGGAACAAGATTTGAAATTTCTCCCTGTGAACATGTTTAAATTTAAACTTCTTACATATATTTCTGATCATAGGCGAGGATATTACGAATATCTATTCAATATTAAAAAATTTGCAAGGGTAGATATGCTGATTTACATTAAAATGAATGTTTAACATGAATTTTATGTGTAAGGAAAATAGACGCTCTTTAAACTGTTGGTAGGAGAACGGGTTCCGTCAAGATTGGAACAGAAAGAAGCTAGGGGCAAGAATATGTAATCTATCTGGCAAAATCTCTAAAACCAAACGTTGTTCACGGATAATTTCTATTCTATTTGAATTTATATAGGCAATTCAAATATTAAATCCAAAATAGGAACATATTTGTCTTGTTGCATCCTAACTACAACGCAGAGCAGGTTTGTCAAATTATTTTCATTAACATTCTCTGTATTATGACGAAATCGGGCTTTGATTAGTTTATCAAACAGATTGCACTGGATGATCATATTTAATTTTATGAATACGATTTCTATCATATCTAATATATTTTGATCCAAACTTAACAATCAAATCGAATTTTCGTTTAAAAAATCTATTACTTTAGTTCTCAAATGTCTTTCTATTAATCAATATAAATTTGTCGCACTACGTTAGAATATATTAATAATCTACAGTTGTACATCGAGAAATCAACATTTTTCGAAGAATTGCAAGATGAAACTTCGACTAAAACCCAGTAGTTCATATTTAGTTGAGTATATCAACAAACATAGGAGGGTTTGAAAATAACTACACAAAAATAAAAACATAAATTAATAACTCCTTTATTTCATGTACATAAATAACGTGAATTCACATAAAGAAAAATAAACCATTTAAGAACCTTTACTCTTTCCATCAATTTGCGTGATGGAAATAACGAAGAATCAAGAATAAATTTTCTTGAGAAAACCAATATCATCATTCATTCACTGTTAAACGATTTACATAATCAATATCCCATACTGATAAATTCTTAGCTACGGTGACAAGAATGTGGCAAGAACTTAAACTTAAATACAACATTCTGATGAAGAAGTTTAAATTATTTTCAACACCATTTCCTGTCATGTATGTAAGTTAATCTTATTTCTAAACGTTTCTAACACCTTTTCACTTCAGATTTAGTTTTCCTTGCACTTTGTTATTTTTTCTTGTTTTACTACTTTCAAATAAGAAAATAAATCTTATTAAAGAAAGAAAGCATTTCGAGATGATTCGAGCGTAAGCATTCAACACATTAGAAAGAGTTTAACATTTTGTACTGACTAGAACTCAAGTAAAAACTACTCTGCCTAACATTTATTAAAGACGATCGCTATTAACACCAGAATTTCTTATATATTCAAGTACTGGAACACAATTTTAATTACATTTCTGGACTTGACAATGAGGTAATCATTTACATTTAATTAGATTTGCTGAAAGGCAACATATTAGATTTTCAAGACGAGTCGTATATGTATTCTAAGAGAAATATATTAACAATTTATAAATGCCAATCTATGTTATTAATATATCCTTTCTAGAACACCATGAATTTGTGAATATTTTCTGAGATGACCAAGCAATCCTGGTTTAGAAGGCTTGAGACAACTTTCTCAAATGATCTTATTTTTTGTATTGAACAAAAATAAACAATATAATATCAAAAAGTCTATTGTAGTGTACAATTATTAATGTCGTATTTGTGTATCTGTGTAAAGATGTGATCACACACGAATACAAATTGAAACAGATGCATCTAATATGCAAAAAGTATTTCCTTTCATTTCTAAAAACGAAAAGGTTCAAAATAAAAAAATGCCTCTTACATTATTTCGTGAACTTTTTAAAACGCAGTGTCTCAGCTGATTATAAAATAATTTGGAAAACGTTTTCTTTATTCTCATATAAAGTGTCTTTCCTTGAATGCTGGGCAGAAAAAGATATAAGCAGTCAAAAATGAGACGTATATATTCCTCGTGTGAGCACTGAATCAACCAAGTTCTGCAAGCACTGAATTAAGGTCCTCTTGCAGGGCAATATAGCTATCCTTTTGCTTTTCTAAATCGTCTTTCAGTCTATCTATGTTTGCCTTTAGGAGGTAATTTCCCTTTTTCAGAGCGTTAAATGCATTTTCGTGGCTTTTGATACGGTCTTGAAGCTTCTTTACTCTCGTTTCATGTGGATTACTCGGATTATCTTCCTCGCTTTCACTTTCTGATTCCTCACTTTCCTCTTCCTCTTCATCACTTTCTTCACTTTCCTCTGATTCTTCTTCTTCCTCCTCTTCATTTTCTTCTTCGTCTTCATCCTCATCTACATCCTTCAGTAAGTTAGCCATTTTATCAACTTCTTTCTGTAACTCCTTATGCCTTTTGCTCTCTTCCTTCAATGTCTTCTGCAGTTTATTCATTTGATCTTTCAAAGCTTTTCTCTCATTCTTTGCTACTGTTTCTTTGTCCTTTAATGATTTGAGCCTAGATATCAACATTTTAAGTTCTCTTTCTATTCGTTTAGCTTTCAATGCTTCTGCATTTTCTTCTTCACTTTCAGATTCACTTTCCTCTTCTGTTTCCTCTTCTTCTTCCTCTTCTTCTTCTTGACGGATACTATTTTCTTTTGTGCTAATTTCTTTACGCGATGACTGTTTCTTAATGTTAACTTCCGTTTGTGTAACAGTTGATGTAGTTTCAGGGACGAATACCCCCTTCTTCTCCTGCAAATGTTTCAATTTCTTTTCCAAAACCATATTCTTATGAAGGGTATCTTCTAAGTTAGCTCTCGTTTTAACAAGTTCCTGGCTAGCATTTTTGTACTTATTTTCATAATCTTCTGCAGTTTTTCTAGCCAGTTCAACTTGACCTCTTAATGAACTCATTTCCTCGTCCACTAAGTCAGCACATTTTGTATTGGACTTATTGCGCTGTTTATCAAGTTTTCCTTCTTGTGCCAAACGACTTGAAGATTTAGAAAGGCCACGGTTTGCAAGTTCCGTTTGTAGTTTTTCAATATTCTTCTGGCCTTTCTTCAGTTTTTCTAGTTCTTCCTCTAAAGTAATGATTTTAACTTGAAGGCTTCTATTCTCTTTTTCTAAGTTTTCTTTGTTCTTAAGCTCTAGGGCTAACATTTGTTTCGTTGACTGTAAATCATCTCGTACTTTGTCAATGTCATCCAATTCATCCGGTTCTATGTCCTCTTCCTCTGCTTTTTGTATTTGTTCCTCAATTGTTAGCTGTCGTCTAAACTTCCTTAGACCTACAATGAAATAAAAAATCTTAGGTTCTACACAAGTATATAATTTTTATTAAAATGTTTAATGGAGTATTTGAATGCTGTTTGAAACCTGTAACTTAAATGTTTATTTGACTTACATTACCACGATTAAACATGCAACTATGGTATGAAACTCACAAGTATGAAATATGATTTTTTTTGCAAGCTTTTTCAAAGCAGGGATAGAGAATATAGTTGTATGAGCTTAGTCTAAGTACTATTCTGACATGCGTCTGGAGACTTCTTACAAGGTTGTAGGGCAATAGGACCCTAAGTCTCTTCAGCGCTGCGCCGATCTGAAATTCGCAACTACAACCATGGAAATCACCAGTATAAATACTATTTATTAAAACGGTATTGTATTTAAACACTCGTTGTTTCGTATAATATGCAACGAATAAATTGTCTCATTTTGTGAAATGTATAGTAAGTCGAACAGTAGTATATAATAAATTAACTAAGTGGTGGTGAAATGGCAAGAATGTATGAAATAAAGAACACGTGGAGCGCTAGAGTCGTTATGAGAAGTAAGTAAATAAATGAAACAGGCCTCTAAAAGATATCGAAGATTAGAAATTGAGCACAGTTTCACTTCTTGAGTTTTGTACAATCATGACCGTTAAGAATGAAAGACTACTGAACTAGAAGTAGATCAACTATACTTATCACCAACGTCATGAAGAAGAATTTTAAGAAATTTTTGGTAGTCTTAAGAAAGGAAAGAGATAAAAGGAAATAGAAAGATGTTGAGAGAGAGAGAGAGAGAGAGAGAGAGAGAGAGAGAGAGAGAGGAGGTGGAAATAAATAAAGTATAAAAGAAATTGTATGTCGTATTTGATCGTAATATGTTTAAGTTGTATATTTTTTAGGCCACTGTCAATTTTAAATCTCTCTATTAGAAGGACGTCGTATTTCAATTATGGTCTGATGATAGGTTTTATTATAAGCCAGCAAAAAATTGGAGCTATTATGAGACAGCAGAAAAAACATGTTTAAAAAATTATAAATAAATGGAAAAAGCAGTTTTAGATGCTATTATTATCCAACACTGACAAACAAAATTTATTGATTCAATAAAAATGTAGTTTCCCATAATATATATATTTTTTTAAACACTCGTTTTTTCATGACAAAAAGTTTTTATCTTACAGTTAGCTCCGAAAACTTGTAGTGTCATTTTCTTATTTATACCTGCACTTAGGAACTTACTGTTTACCTTGTAGGTTAGGTATTCCATACAGTACTTTACTGTATATTTGCTTTAGAAAACAGTCGCCCTGTGGCAAAATATAAAACCTCAAAATGAACACTGGATTTTAAGACGCACTATGGAGCTTAAGTGATACGATGGGTGGGGCTAAAAATTCGGCAGAAGTGTTTCATTCTATTTTGATATATATCTCCAAATAGACTAAGACTATTGAGAGTGTATGTTGATGATCCAGAAGTACAAAATAATGTTTCAAGTCATTGTCCTTGCCGTCATAAAAGAACGTCTTCAGAACTAATACGTCATTATTGCTGTTAATAAAATTAATACCGAAAAGAAAGTAAAAACACAATGATACCCAAAATCGGGTTAACATTGTAAGAAAAAAGTATTATAATGTAACTAACAATAATTTGTGTATTTAATCCTGCTCTTCCTATGTTTGTTTTGTTAGTTTGCTTGGTATATTTCAGTTGCTATTTACGGGTAACAACAGCAGGCATTTTCAAATTTTCTTGGTCATATCTCCGGTTCACACGAAGATTGCTGCATAGTATTTTCGTCGTTGTTAGAACACCAATTTCTAAGTGAGACATATCATTACATTATCGCCATTTTCCTTAAACAACATTTTCCTTTATTACAACTGCTGTTACATTTGATATCATAACTTGGGCTCTATTTACTGTAATTAGGTAAACATTTTACAGGTGATACACAAACGTTATAGCTGTATCTTTGTAGCTCCATGTACTCTGGACGGTGTAGCTGTATCCAGAGAAAAGCTACAGCAAAAGTTTTATTTTCTGTCCCATAGTAGCCCCACCAGGTCCTATATTATTACACGTAATCGTTCAGGCACAATAATCCACAGAATAGACCAATCATATGGTTCCGTAAAAATATAAGTGCAGAGAATTTTATAAATGTAATGTGTTTGAGGGTCATTCTAGATTAGTTCTTTTCTTGGGTAGACGTTCCGGTTTGGGGCCGTTTACCCGGTATAAGCAATCTTTTAACACGGCGGATGCGAAAAATGAAATTTTATAAATTTACTTAGAATCCTCACCGTGGTTTTGAAATTTATGTTTTCGAGGCAGACAAACACAATATAAGTTTGGTAGTCTATGTGGTTGTATTCCCAAGTAGCACATCCACGTCAGCCGATATGGGCACATTGGATTTTACGACATCGATCGATATTGTTCAACAACATGGGACCCATACTGGATGGCAAACATCTTGGCCAATATCGGTCAACGATATCGTTCGACATCGGATATCGACAACAATCATCAACTTTGCTCAATATCGGGTATCGACATCGCTCAATATCGGTCATTGGCATTGTGAACATAATGTAATTCTGACTTTTTACTATTTTTAAAATGAACCCTCCTACTTATATAGCTCCACCAACATAGACAAACCAACAAGAAATAGTAAAACACGTTAGAAATGATAAAACAAAGTTACTACTTATGTAAAGAATACTATTTTTCTGTGGCTAAAGTTACATTACTTACTAATTTATAAAATAATATTATTTTCGATGTTCTGTTTATGCTAAAATTTGTAGTTCCGCTCCATTGTAATCATTTCACATCTATTCCGCCTTTAACTTTCTTTTTTAACATTTTTACCAAGAAGTTAAGAGTAGAATGGCCATGATTACAATGAAGGAAATGATGTAAAACAAATGTAAATAAATATAGCATTAACTTATCCTCCTGCGAAAGTGAATCCCTCTTAACCACATGGCCTCGAGAAAATACGCTACTTCCTAACGTACAAACGAAACAAAAGGTGGTACGGTAACCAGCGTAATAAATATTGCTATTAATCTTGTTGGTTTGTTTATGTACTTACAGTGGTCAAAGAATCCTTGGCAAAGCACAGTCAACTTTAACACTTTATTTGTATATGTTATGCCCGTGGAAGGACGTTATTTCTGAATTTTAACATGCTTCAACATGTTTCTTTATCACCAAACAAAGCTGATCGCGTGTTCACAGTAACATGAAGTTTTATATTTTATCACCAGAGAGATATACCTTCGCTTGAATAAACATCGGTTAGCCCATATGGACCAACATTGATTAATACAGATATCGCTTAACGACATGGATATATATGGCTCCATGACAAGTGCTCTATTTTTTATTTTAATTTATTCATTATGAACAAATCGATTTATTCTTTGCAAAATACTTACTTATGAGCTTAAGGAAATAGCTACAGGTTCACTTGAACATGTGATAAAAGTTCGAGGTATTACCTTAAATCATCGAACATGGAAGGAAATAACGTTTGAGGATATGTATAACTTGGGGAGGAACAAGTATAAACAAAACAAATCTTTACTCCCAATCACATCCTTCGCAAACTGGAATAACATGACGTGTGTAAAGCTCAGACAAAAAGGCATGCTGTTATACAGCAACACAAACGACGGAAATTAAATCCGGTTGATACGGAACACAATATGACTGTTCCATACGGGTTTCAAGGGTAAGAAATTTAAAGGAAGTGTAAGAACGTATAATACAGTCTGTAGTATATATTTATTTATTATATACAGTTGTCTTTTAACATTCCCTTGCTAACATTTAAATAGCCGGAGTTGCTCAGTACAATATCGATGCGCAATATTGATTATTCTTGAAGTATAATCTTATACATGTCTGTTTGTTACTATTGCTTTACAAACCGGAGGAATTGTATCTTACAGGTTAGTCAAGCTTATGTTGCACCAATCTGTGTAATTCAATCTATATAGTTTATATACATCAGCACACATTGTATTTTGGTGGTTAGACAACGTTTCTTTGTACTCATTTGTTTATGAGACAACAAAACCTTTATCCTGGTGGTTAGGCAATTGACCTTTGTATCAATCTGTGTATCCAGGTGGTTAGATCACGTTCTTTTCTAGCCATATTTCAAGGCAAACCCGTATCTTGGCGATTAGACAGCATTCTTTTGGAACAATGTTTATAAGTTACACTGCAGTATTTTGTAGCAATTTGTTTATATGAACGAGAAAACTGTATCCTGCTAGTTATACTGCGTTATTCTGTACGAAATTGTTTATATTAAATGACAACCCTTGTATCCTGGTAGTTATACTACTTTATTCTGTAGCAGTTTGTTTATATCAAATGACAGGCATTGTATCTTGGTGGTTACACTCCATTATTTTTGTAGTCCTGTACATTTTATCACTCTTATGTATAATTACAATTTTTATACAGTTAAACTGTGTTTATATCTTGTCCTCAAAATGTCCGTGATATTCTGTATGGATCTGTGTATTAATAACGCCATCCTTGCATTTGTTAAATGCACAATAAACAACTTCCTTAGTTACAATCTTTGCTTTCTATTTTTAATCTTGTTCCAAACCCAGAAGTGAAGGTCCGTGTACAAAGTCCTTTGTCCATAGCACATCGTATATTGATTGTAGATCGTCGTCATTTGCTATCATCCCTTTATATGTGATTAAGAATTTTCCTACGGGGATGCCTTGATCTGGATGCATTTCTGCAAATATGTTGTGCAGTCTATCGAATATATAAAGCAAGCTGACGTCTCCAAAACTCCGTCTCTCAGGGCTTCCATCGAAAGGTTCGTACAATCGTGACGTTCGGATTCTAGGGGAATGCCGGCGTAGCACTGAATGCATGCTACAAAACATATCGAGCTCCACCGATTTATAGCCTGCAGAATACAATTCTCACTCACGTGAGTGAGAACCTTGAACAATCACAAACTGCCATCGTACTCGGCAGTGAGTTCAATTCCTGCGATGGGCCCGCTTTATAGGAGTCGGTAACTAATCACAGTGCGCTGTTTCATTTCGGTCGTGTAATATAGTTATCCAATAAAATCAGGGCAAAGGCAACTGGTGCCAGTTTATTTGGACAACTTGGAGATCAGAGGTATAGCTTAATTCGCGTATTTATTTAGTTTGCTTGTGTTCCTATTACTTTGCATTCATAGATGACGTTATTGGGTCTTGTTATTGCTGTGTAGTCAACGAAATGTGTTATTTACCACCAATGAGTGTCGTAGTTATTAAGCGAATCTATGTTCGCAACCATTTCGCTAATCTGCTGGCTAGTTCCGCTGACATTGCTATTCCTTTACTGGTCAGTGAAAAAGGTCGATCATGGGGTGACCCTTTTCGCTATCATTGTCAGTTCTGTTACGAATCCATACTCTACCTATGCCGTATTGCTTCCTTGAAGGTATGTTGTCATCAGCACATGTCCAAACCCGTTACTTTCCAATCAATGGCCTACCATTCGAATAAACTACATCCATTAACAACCTGCTCCTCGCTACATCCATTGACTAACATTATACCTGTTTATCATGGTACATGTTACAACGGTTCGTCTATAAAATCAGTGTTGTTCTGTACATCCCGTTCCGTTCGTGTGCTAATCTGTCTACAGAAAACCGACCTATAGTAACCTAATGCCTTTGTTGTACGTTTATTATATCCAGTAGGTTGTATATTTAGTGTAGAACCGGTTGTCTGTATACGTAGTAGTCTACAGACTTGCTTATGAGTGTAATACCGCCATGGCTATGTATTCCATTTTGGAAATACATGTCGTAGTCAATGTACAATGTTCCATCATTGCTCCAGGCTCCTAATTACACATACTCAATTGCTGGACAGTCTGTGAAAGACCGTTTTACTGTATCACGTTACTGGCAACTACGCAGTATATTTAAGGAGTCGATTTATTGGCGACATTCTTCTGTGTGTCAAATGTGTATATAACATGGCTGTAGTGTATAAAACCGGTAACTCTGTTGGGGCAAGACAGTCAATCCAAACTTATATTAACGGGTCATAGTGCTATTGCCATCTCGTATTGTCTGCATCATAACTTCCCCACTCCAAGGTCTGATACATACACGTAGGCTCATTCTTTTATGTGGTCTTCTTGTTTGTATTCTTACCATTGGTATTATTAGTATTATTTAGCAACCACATAGCAGGGAGAGGCAAAGACGTGGTTTGGTTATTAAACAGCATTTTCCTATACGGCGGCTGTCATTGTACACTACTTGCCAGGATTGGTATCCTATTGTATAGTGTACGAGCTCAATGCAGCAATGCCGCACAAATGGATAAAATTAGCTACGAGAGAAGACATCGGTACTGTACAACTCTATTCCATATCTGCAGCGATCAATCTACATAATCCTATTTTTATCCTACTTTTATCCACGTACTACGTTAAAGAAATGTTATTTTTAATTATCTATACATCTGCGTTTCGATTTTCGGTTCAAAAACAACAAAGATATAGCAGCAAATTCAAAATTTCGGGATTTTTTCCTGGTTAATTTTTGAGTTTTGTAATTTTTATAGTCAAAACAGTCTTGGAATTTGATATAGATTATGATAGTAATTTTTATTTTTTGATTATCGGATAAAATTTTTTGGGCAGTTTGCCAATTCAGAATTTTTTATCGCAAGCTTACCATAATCTTTATTTATGGGGTTAGCGCATTGAAACTTATGGGTATGTAAATAACTACCTTAGGATTTATTAGGGTCATTATGACAATATAGTTCAGTACATGTTTACCTTCACATGGTTGTGTGTACATTATCAGATGAACTCATGCATTTCTAAGTTTTTGGAGCG
>JAGDQP010036638.1:0-18968 GCA_022664845.1 Lepisma saccharinum | reverse complement strand
CATTATTGTACGTAGATGCGTGTCAAACTCAAAGCAACTTCTAGAACGATTAAAAGTTGATCAGCAAACAATTTTTGATCGTTTACAAGAAATGAAAAAAAAATAAAGAAAGAAAAATGGACACCACATCGACTGACCGAAAGAAAAATGGAAAAAAAGAAAGTCATAAGTGAACTCTTGCTTCAAAAGCACCAAGGAAAGTACTTTCTGCATCGACTAATGATTGGCGATGAAGAATGGATGTATATTGAGAGTCCCAAACGCCCAAAATCATAGGTTGATCCAGGTCAGCCACCAACATCGACTGCAAATCCAAGTCGTTTCGGCAAGAAGAAGATACTCCGCGTTTGGTAGGATCAGGAGCGTGTGCTGAATTATGAACTTCTAAAACCCAGAAAAACCGTTAATAGTGATTGCTATCGACAATAAACAATTAATTTGAATCACGCGTTGTGAAACGACCGCAATGGGCCACAAGACACGGCAAAAATTATTTTTTCTTCGCATCATCACACACATCAAAACCAGTTAAAGACCGCTAAAGGATCTTCACCCACCTTATTTACCAGATCTTGTTCTTTAATGTTATTATTTGTTCCGATTGATGGCACACGCGCTGTCTAAGCAGCACTTCACAACCTACAAAGAAGTGGAAACATACTCTGAATGGTTTGCCTCCAAACCAGCAACGTTCTATTGGGACGGTATCCACAAATTACCAGAAAGATGGGACAAATCTGTAGCTAGTGATGGACATTATTTTGAATAAAGAATTTATGTCTCTCTTCAACGTATCTTGTTTTCTTTGCTTCCAAATCCGCATATTAACCGGTACACCTAGTATAAGAATATATTCTAATAAAAAACATACACCATCAACTTAACTTCTTTGTTCAATAAAAAGCACAGCTAACACAGCAAAATCTCTGGGATCATTAAGCCGATTCCTGCCTGGGTATCCCCACACGAACTCTGCAAACATTCCCTAAAAATATAGGAATGGTTTAACATATAAAAGCACAAAAACACCTTAGGCACTATGGGGGTTGTTCAACTCCTTAAAAAAGGTGTAACAAAATAAAAATTAAAAGAACAAAATTCCACACTGCTTTCAGAAACAAATAGTGAAATAAAGATTCTCCACTGGCATCCGTGTATTTAGTTCAATCGTGACTTGGAGAAGTAGAAAAGTGTAGAAGAATAAACCGGCCTGCGCTTAGGCGAAACACTAAAAAAGTTGAAAAAAGATAGTAGATTTATAATTTGCTATAATTAGCATAAAATGACAAACACAATGTAACCAAATGGATTTTAAGAAACATCATGGTTAAGGACATTTCCAACAGTTTTATGCACCAGAAACACAAGAAAAGAAATCCTCTTTTTATGATATTTTCTACAAAAAAACTCTGGGTCAAAGGAAATAAATCCATCAATAGCAAAATCAGACATTGATTCAATTCGTAAAGAAATGAAAGAACCAAATAACAAAGTTACAAAAGAAAACTTTCATCTAATAATATTTGATATAATATTTAACTTGTGAGAGACAGACGGGCAAACACCACATTGCGCAGTCCAAAATATCGTGCCTAGAAGCAAGGGCGCCGATTTCTGTGTAACTTTTGAGGGCCCATTCAGATATTGTTTGTTGCCAGATAAGGGTCTAAGAAGGCACATATGATACAAGTCCAATTCAGATTTGGCCAAATATTGTATATTCATAAAAAAACACACACATATATAATAGTATACATATAGTCATTATGAAGGTTTCCCCAGGGCCAGCTATTACAGAATTTAACTATGTTTGTATAACGTTAAAAAATTCACTAAAACATATTATGTTTTAACTAAGAACAAAGTTTCTGCTGTTAATAGAAAATAAACTTAGGAAATAACAGAAACTGATGTTAATCTATGCAGTGGAGTCATTCAGCTTTCCCAAATGTGGTTCTCTTTCTGTCCGGCTCTACCTTCCGCCGCGCTACTGCTTTATTGGACAAATATTTGTTTCTTCTTTTAAGTCTCGGTTCTCGATCTCGACAGGCATGGTTCAAGAATCTTTTATCTCACCTACAGTGAGAAAAAAAAAATATTTGGACAAGTTGAACAGACTTATCATACGCAAAACGTGGCCCATTTCGAAATCTCTTGCCTTTTTATGATAATTTGGATACAGTAGATAGAATGCTATAGAAATAACTACTACTCGATACACATGTAAGGTAACGAAAGAGTGACAACTACGTAAATTCATGGCAAAAAATGTATTTGGACAACCACATACTACTCTCTTAAGCAATGTTTTAGGTACCTTATTGTGTACAAAAGGACTCTGCGTGGTGTATTGAAGCAATCCACACCGAGTGGGGCATAAATAAGCAGCATGGGGAACAAATTGAGTTGAACAACATTAAAACTGCTCACTTTAGTTTCAAATTACATGCGAAAGGTAAAAAGTACTGAGACAAAGTGAGTAAAAGTTCGTATATGACAAAATCATGATGAATGATCCTTAACCCTCGGAACGCAAAGATAATTTCATCTCACGGAAAGCCAAGATGAGTCATTTTCGACCCATGTATATTTCTCGTATCAAATAAAGTACTTGTTCAAAATCATGGTATTTTAGAGTATTGGTGTATTTATTGCATTGTATTGTATTTATTTATTGTATTTTATTTTTTCAATTAGATACTACAAAATAATGAAAAATAGAGAAAAATTAATACATCATATTAACCTTGTAAGCATTTTGATGGCTGCACAAAAATGAAGGTCCATGAGTCTCTTACTTATTTACACATATGAAGTACTACATATAAAATTACCAGAATCAAACTAACTTATTCTCTCACTCTTACATGTAAAGCACACCGTATCTGTTGTATTCTGATTCTTGCAAATGAAGCGATTGCATTAAAATATAAGAAATGAAGAAAACACAAATAGATTTACGAAACAGCTAAAGGAACACTTGCTGGATAAGGTACATTACGATGTTAAAGAATTCTTACCATACAATTTCACAGCACCTCAACTAACTACTGCCTATATCACAAAGTCATTGTCTATATTACAAATTTATTTTCTATGTTAAAAATTTATTGTCTATTTTATACATTATTTTAATATCGTGCAATACCATTTATTAGTGATTATTATTTTGTATTTTGTAGAGCTATTATATATTGTGTACTATCATTATGTATTATGAATTATGTATAGATTTGTTCACGTTCAAAACTATTTGACTGTACTCAACAACATATAAATATCCAGTAATAGCATTGTTCGTGTCTGAACTCTCCAGACACCAATGTATATTTGTTATTGGAGTAATAAAAATTGAAACTGAATTGAAATTGCTGGCAGTATGCGAAGTACTTATCTTTACCACTACACAAGCATATTCATCAACGTTTCGTCGCTCCTTGATTGAGAAATTAAAAAGTGTAGGTCGTTTGGAAAGAGACGTGTGATCATTAGAACCGACAACAACTTGTTATTTTAATATAAAATGACATACAAAAATAGTTACACAAAACGCCAAGATTGGGTCAAATTGACTCATGATTGATTTTGTTAAATTATTACACAATAAATACGTCATTTTCTACCATAAGATTTTTGGACACGTACGTGAAGAATACACAGAATTTCATTATTCCATTTGATGACTAATGGACAAAAATAATATTTTGACTGTATGGGTCATATATGAATCGATCTTGGCATTCCGAGCGTTAAACGACAGAAAATACGTTTTCATTTTTTCTTTCATTCTTTCTTTTCTTACTAAATGGCCTTTATCGATGTTATGTACGAAACTTAAGAAACAACACAAGCAATGCACTAATTAACTTTTTTAGCCAGGAGAGGGTATTATACGTGATGTAATTTATATAAGTACTGTAGCACACGATTTTCAGGGAGGAATTTATCAATGAAATAGATTTGTTAAAGGGAAATAAGCTTAGTAGAAAGGGAAAACGAATGACCAAGTACTGTAGAAATAGGAGAACCGACTTCACCTTATCATGCCCACTTCAACTTTGGTGGGGGGACAGGGCTCTCAAATCCCCCCAGGATCGGTGCCCTTGCCTACAAGCAGCTGAGCTTAAAAAAATGCTTATTGGGTTCCAGAATTATTCATGAGGCACGAAATCCTTTTCGCTAGATAAGCTACACAAGTAGTTTCTACTGAATGTACTACACATATCAGCCCAGCTATAACAATCTTCCCACACAGAAGTGAAAGGAAGTGCTAATTGAATTCCAAGGATGCTTCGATTCTCCAATGCAGACTATAAGAAGTAGGTTTATTCAAATCACATTTTGGTTTGGCACCGGAAACTAGGCTAGTATCGAAACCGACACTGCTCTTATTGTCTCGATTTAAATAGAGAAATAGATAGATTATTCCAAACTTTAGCTATCTTAAATTTCTGGAAATAATAATGCCATGATTGTAGATCAGTTTTGAATAATTATGTGATACTTTAGCGTAATATATTGGCTCATATGCTTTATCAGATCAAGCAACTGATCCCTCAACTACCAGGATCGGTGACCCTTCAAAAGATTTTGATTGGTGACGGGTTTAGGTTAAATCAGATCTAATATATCTAACCGTTTCACATTAACGTTTCTCTGTTACTTTCTCCATAATCATGCTTTATCCGTGTAAGCTATGTGCGATATTTGCGACACGGTAATGCAATATATATACAGAGTGTTGTAAACCAACACCGACGTACCTACTTCACGAAATTCCTGATATGAAAATAAGAGAGAAAAATATAGACCATCGAGGATTTCCAAAAGTATGGGAAAACGAACTCTACAGCTTGATAATTCCAGTATCATTAAGAGTAGAACTGAAGCGGTATGACTTGAGACCTGCTTTATTCAAACTATATATTCGAAAATTATGTAATGGATGCGCAAGAAATGGCCCAAAGAAAGTAGTGGATTCTCAGACATTCTTTGGAGTAAATGTGGATAGAAATAAGCGCGAACAAGACGACTTTCCGTATGAGTACAGATAAAAAGCGTACAGGCAATTACAGTTTCTTTTACTGATAAAAAGTACAGCAAATTCGCTGACATTATGTGATTTACCCCTGTTTTTATGCAACCGCGCCTTTTAAAATTATAATCGTTCAGCAAAAGAATATGTTTGATATATCAACTAGTCCCCCCCGCCCTAAGGTTTTCGGCTGGCTATGGGTTTGGTGACACCATAAACATTATTTTACAGAGGCACAAGTGTAACCGATTGACACATATGACATGTTTTCTTCATCAAACTGTACACGGAGGTCTTTTTTTCTGACATGTTCGCCTATTATACATATAGTACAAAGTACGAAAATGTATTTTGTAGTAACCTGTAATATAATCGGAGGTGTAATGCCAAACAGAACAGATGCTGCAAAACGCGCTATAGTTCCGTGCTGCCCACTTAGGACGATTTAAAATATAAGTGAAGAGGAATACCTCCCCAGTGACTGTGATGAACACACTAATGGTAGTAGTTGTATAGAGATAAGGTTTTGAATGTTTGAACAAAATGGAGGCTTAGGACTTTGCAGCATAAGTTAATGCTATTACTGCTCTCAGGGCTAATTTGTAGCGTAAATGAAATTCTGATTTCTCGTTGCATTAGCTTGTTGAGATTAAAATCTCGCATTATTATGAAGGTAGGTCATAATAATGTAGGTACGTTACATTGTTATGAAGGTAGGTCACATTAATATTGCAGTTCAGTTAGTAATTTCGCATTCAACAGATTAATTTAATGCCAGTAGCACTTCCTTTGCTAATTGTAGCTTAGTATTTTGTTTCTGAAGTCCTACCTAGTAATGTGTAAAGAACAGAGAAAATATTATTTGAAAATTTTGTGATTTTTATGTACCAGGCATTTCTGCTTGAATATTTTGTGGAAGTGTTGGCAATACTACAGCTCGTAATACATGGACCCTGATTTCATTTGTTAGTGCAAAACATCGAATAATTGTGTATGGTGTTGAGATCTTTCTGAAAGTTCGCTGTTTTAGTCATATTATGAGAAGCGAACGTAAGGCCATGGTCTAAACAGATTCCTAAATGTGTTGCTTGTGAACGGCGTGAAATGTGCTCAAAGCAGTGCAATCTCTATAACCAGTTACGAAAAAGATGTGCTGCGGTCGGAACATCTGCAATGCAGAATTGTACAGAAGTGGCGAAAGCACTGCACCTTGCGGGACTCCTAGTTTGATTTATCTGGACGTGGAACGTCATCTTTCGTATCAAACGTAAAATTTCCGGCTAAGTAAGTACGATTTAAATGGTTTTACATTATATGTTCGGAAAATATTGTTGTGTGAGATCATATAACAAGTCTGCCAGCTACACCTTATCAAATGCTATATAAATGTCAAGGAATACACTCAAGGCATATTGTGGACGATCAAAAACTGTTTGTGAGACATTCAACCACTCTTAATAGGCTGTGCAGTGGTGATGTGCCGAAACTGAAAACCAAACTGCTGTTTCGGAATGACAGAGTGATCTGTTATGCGTAATTTCATTGGAGACAGATCTTTTAAAGAATTTGTTTAAATGAGGAAGTACGCTAATTTGCTGATTTTTTTTATTTATTTTTTTTTGCAACAGCAGGTTCTTTGCTAGCTTTGGTATGGTGACGATGCATTCCTACTTTCAATCTCTAGAAAAGTAGTTTTGTAGATTTGCGTTGAAGAAGTATGTTTGGAAAATTAATAGCTTACTTGCTGTTCTTCTGATCGGGAGCCTTATATTTCAGGATCCTTATGTTTGGTATTTTTAACTTTTTTGACGTTCCTATTTTCGGTTGCTATGTCGCTGAATAGGAGACTACGATATGTACTGTTGTTGACCGTACATTTTGCGTTACATAACTATCCACTTGTGCCCTGTTGGGCTTAACTTGATCCTTCGGCATATTTATAAATTCTTCTACTTGTATCTGAGCGTCATGAACTAAACTTTATGGGCCTAGTATCAATATGTGTGAGATGTCTCTTTTTTCTTTTGAATATGCGTTTATGCTTGGGAAAGATTGTCTCAATGTGTTATAGTTTCTCGTTAAGTGTTTATGTTTAATTCTTGCTCTTAGCTTATTTTAAAAGATTTTGCATGTAGGATGATACATTTCTTACCATCGCCTTCTGGCCCATTGTTTGATCTGGATGTATAGTTGCAAGGCGATGCTGTCATTTATCTGAGATTGTCGCTTAGCTAGATTCGAACCAGTGACATCATGAACAATGAACCAGCACCCTAGTGATGCATCTATTTATAAGCTGAAAACTAATTATAATATTATCAAACGTTTATCTATTAGTTTCTGTAGGGATTAGTATTCTGACAGAGCAATAAGTGAAGTTTAATTATGGACACGCTTTTCTTTTGTCAAATTAAGGGAACGCAAGCACTATGGACTATATATATATATATATATATATATATATACACATTTTGTGCTTCCTTGTTACATGCTATTTTTATTTGGTTTCCGAGTAGAGGTTAGGTCTAATTTCTTTGATATCCCTTTGCACATTTTATGCCAATTCATTCTCCTTTTCCGTTTTATATTTGGGTCTTACTTTTAATTGCACACTATGGCGCTGGTTAATTTGGTTATGTAAATTGGTATTGTAATTTAATTGTTAACGGTGTTGACCATCCCCGCCATCTTGGTACGTACTTTCCATTGACTTACACGTCTTATATCTTTCAGGAGCGTAATTTTTAACTTATGTTTTCTCCTAGTTTCTCGTAATGTTATCTTGCACCCGTCCTATTTTGTAGAAATGCAATATTTTACACACGAACAGCGTAATTTCCCCTTGACATATTGTGATTTATATAGCAAACTATTAATAATACAGTATACTTATATATTTGAAGAACTTTTACAAACCAAAACTATACAGGAATTAAAATAGCCACCAAGACAAATTCGTGAAAGCGGAACTTCAATATTCTATTTATGACAGCCATAAAATGAGTAAAACAATTCCCATGTAAATCAATGGAAAGTGCGTACCAAGATGGCGGTGTTGATCTACATCGTTAAATATTAGTTTTTCTCTCTGAAAATAGGGCTATTTAATAGCAATCAGTTGGTTGCGTCCATTCTTGATGTATTAAAATTGAGGAATAAACAAGCTGTCCTAATTTATACTTTTTTTTATTGTTTTCGGGGGCAGGTTTCTTTCTATGTAACGGTCACCAGTTCAAGTTTTCGATTACGTCTTTTTTTCCTACATAAGGATAAATTACCTTGTATTCCTTTGCGCCTGTGGTTTATCCAACCATTTTGGGTAATAGATAATTATATATAAATGTAGGTGTTGGTAATTTTATTTTTCATAGTTGGAAACCCTTGATGGAAGTGAAATTTAAATATAAATTAATAAATGAAGAAAATTATATTAAATATCATTTAATATTATTTTATTACATTTTGAGAAAATTGTATAGGCTCCATATACAAAAATATATCATAGTGTTAAACTGACATGATCGAATTTACAATAATATATTCTTCATAATTTTCCAACAATGTATAGTATTATAATTTAAACTCACACAGTTTTAAAATAGTGACTAAAACATTCGATATGCAAAGTTGATGTGATACAGGGTGTTCCAAAAATCATTACCGCCTAGTTAAATTTCACTAGTAGATATATACGTGTTACTTGGTTTCCAAATATAATATGTGCCTATATTTTCGTACTAAGCACATTTACTTTAGATTCAGTGTTTTATGGAATCATCAAATGCCTTGTAGTACTGTATTGTATACACATTATTATAAAGTTTATAAAGCGATGATACGTAGCCCTGTACATAATTTAGTGGAATAAATGCATGAATGGCAACTTTGAATCGAGAATTTACAAGCTGCTTCCTCCGACTTGAAAAGTACTATATAACTTTCACTGTTCTGCTCTGTGTAAATACTGAAAAATACAGAGGCGTCAATCTCACCTTGAGAAAGTAAAGGCTCGGTGTCGAAATGTAAGACATAAAGTGTGGTTTAAAAATTTGTAGAGCGAGGGGAGGAATATATGACCATGTCAACGAAATCACTGATGGCACAATTGCCATGGTTGTAAATTTAGTAACATGTGGACTAGATCTGAGAACTATTGCTTTCACATTTGTGACGTTGACCCATTCATTTAGTGCGGTATGTTGTATAAAATGAACATATTACTATATTTACTGTATGTACAAATTGTTCTTTTCTTTTTACGAACGGCTTTTCCTGTCATTTATGGCCTAAATCATTTTCAACCCTGAGTGATGGTGTCTCTTGGTATGAAGGAAAGGGAACTAGACGGTATCCGCAGTATTAATACCGTGAAGTTAGATTCTAACACATGCTTGTGAAAAAAGAAAACGAACCTGACTTACCTAACCTAACCTCACCTTTCCAACTAATGTTCACTACTACTGTTAAATTTCCAAATGCGTATAATAAATAATAAATGAAAAATGTTACTTTTCTTCTAAAAATATATATATAACCAGCCAGTGTTTGAACCCGATTCTCCAGATCAGCTTTCCCATACGTTAATCATTAGATTAAGCTAGGAGTTCCGAAAAAGTGGGCTGTCAGTGTTCTTTATGGTTCAAGCAATAAAGCGCCTGCGCGAGAATGGGCCACACAGGATTATCCCCAGGATTAAATCTGCAGCTACTGTCTTCCAGCAAGGGATTGAGAAGAAGCCACAGTCTCTATTGAGGATCGCATCCCGGCGAGTACAAATCTGCTGGGGGTACAAATATCCTACGACACCGGCACTCGCTTTAATGGGACTGAAGAAGAAATACAGGGTTTTATTTTTAGCTATAACTTGATAATAAGGCTCTCGAACAGGATTGGAGTGCACTTAATAACTACTTTCAGTGCTCTAGAACTACGGTCGAGGACCTCAAATCAGTGCCGGATCTACACATTTTCCTATGGGGGCAAAGTTAAATTTTGCCGCCCTTCGAACCGCCTTTTTCATCGTTTTTTATCCAATCAACACGACCGGCTGACGCGACGCCACAACATTGTCTCGCATCACGTAGTGTACTTTTGTTATTTCCTCTGGAGCCTGTCGTGGTATCGCTATTACTAACTCCAGTATTGCAGTAGATCTGCCTATCTGATTTGAATCACGGTTTTGAATTTTTAAGTAGAAGGTTGGTTTTTATTTTTAGTTGTTTACCGTCCTCTAAACGTGCCACCCAGGGCGCGTGCCCCCTTTTGCCTTTTTATATCCGCCACTGCCTCAAATTGTCACAGGAAAACACGGAGGTGTGAGTTGAGCTGTCATTTTCTCAAATATAGATTTCCCAGGATTTTTTCTAGCTTCACCAGATAGATGTCAGGATGGTACCTAGATAAACGCTTTCTTTCCTCATCTAATGAAAAGTGTTCATGGAAACTTGAAGCCTTGATAAACTGTAAAGGGTATAAAAGGTTTGAATCCATTCACGCCCCGGAGGGATCCTTAAAAGAATGGACAGGGATTGCAGATTAACAACAGTTAATTTCAGAGGATTAGCAACCAAGTCCAGTGCTACAGACTTGTTGATTTTGTTGTTAATTGACAAACTAAACGCAGGCTAATGTGATTTTTATAATTGAAGCTCTTTTCAACAAACACTTTAGTATATATTAAATCATATTGAGAAAACGACTAGCCCCAAAAGGCCAGCCTACAGCTCTGTTTCCTAACTTGAGCCAGTGGAAGAAACAATAAGAAAATTAGAATGAAACTTTGGGCTAGCGTTTCAAAGCATACAGAAATACCGTAGTGGTGTTAGTCTAAAAATATAAATACTGTAAATTTTACTGATAGTCATGTTTACTGCCTTGCGTTCAAGTGAACATTTGCTATCGGTAAACTCATCAGACCTGAACAATTTAGAGAACTGTTTACGAAACCTCATCAATAAAGTAAGGAACACATTCTACAGTTATCAATTTTAAAGAATTTGAACTATCGAAAACGAGAATAATCTATACAGCACACCTACGTTCTATCTGGTTTAGGTTTGTGTACTTTATTGATAGAAGTGTTTCTTTCTGTGTTAATAGTAGAGTATTTTCAGTATTTTGACCAGAGTAATAACAATTTCTTAGTATAATGAGTGTATGGCAGAAAAACAAACTTTTCGAGCAAATCTTCGAAGCAGAAATCTTGGATATACTTCATAGAAGCCGCAGGTTATGCAAGTGGAGATCTTATGAAAATCAAAAATCAAATCGGAAATCAATGTCATATATTTTATCTTTGGAGACAAATAGTTATCGACTCTGTAAATGAAAGAGCAAGTATTTCTTCCCTATTTAAAGAAAATGAACAAGAAGTATATTCAAAATTAGATTCTTGTTCCTTGTTTTTCTTGGCACATTATTAGTTTATGTTTTATCTCACAATCAAGTTTTCTCTTCCTTCCCTATCTAGATTATTTATGTTATTATTCCTATGACATCTGAAGAATAGAACAATATCCGAGGATGTCCATTCATTTAACGAATGAATGAATTTGAGTGGCTTAAAGATGATTTTTTATGTATTGAAATAAGATTGAAGACATTAATAATATAATTACGGGTTACAAACAACATTTATTATAAAAAGTCAAACGGAATAACCATGCATAATAAGAGCAACCACGCACAACTGGAGACTTTACCATGCACTGAAAAGATTTTGTACACCCTTAAACAATAGGTCATTATAAAATCTGGTAAGCTTCAGTCCTATAAATATATTGGTAGAGCTTTCAGTGCCTAAAAATATTAGCAATGGAAACAAATATTATTTTGTAAAATTGCAAAATTTTGATATTTCATACATCCACTATAATCCCGTTTTGGAACAAACCGCAGCTCCACAATGGCTTTAATTAATATTATTGATGACTATGTAATAATCGAACTACGCCAAGTAACCATACAAGTCCTCTTGTATCAGAAGATACATTTTTACACACTCCCAACATAACACTTCTTTATTCTAATTATCTCTAGATGCTATTAACTGAACACGTACACATCTTTTAAACCTTACTCAAAATCGGATTGGAGGTATATATACGGTACAGTCTGGAATTCCCCAAGATATTGTCTTAGTACCTCTTCTACAATTAGTCTTTCAAAAGACCTCACGAACACCATGGCACATTCTAAACATAATATTTGCTGATGGCCTATAATATGAAAATTATAAGGATACATCCTACATTGAGGAAACAGTAGTCGATCTGAACATAGATCTAAATAGGAATATTTTTATGGTAAAAAGTAGTCTAGATATAGCAAATCTAATTTCTATAGGGCCTCGAAGAACATTTTCCATAATCGATTTAATTTCTACTATAATCCTCCAGAATTTATTCACCATTTTATCACTAATTTAACCAGTAATCAAGTCAAAATATTATTTGAAAAGTTTATGGCTATTCAGTGCTGATCCAAACTACGAAATAAATGTCAAAATTTCATATAATCTAAACCCAAAGTTAATTATTTTATTTTAAAAGGGACACTTTAGCAGTCGGGTGACTGTAGGTAATCAGCATATAGCATTAAGTACGCTATTAAAAAGTACAAATTAAAAATTTCTTTGAAATACAGAACAAAACACTGAATAACAATTGGATTAGACAAGCTTCGTTATTGCATCAAAGGAACATTAACAACGTATCACCACAAGTCATGCTTAAAAACTACAAACTGACATCCCAGAGATTGAAATTTGAATAATTTTATGCATATTAATAATGTTACAAATATAGTCTGTATATATGAAGATAATCAGTCATGAAACTTTGATTCCGAACACGATTTATGGAACACCCTGTATATATTAAAGCTATAGTTTTGACTTACAACAGTATTTTTCATTCAAGTATTTAAATTTCATTCATTTTTTAGAAGAACAAGTTTTACGAATATCTGAGAACTTAATTAATCTTAAGTTTTGACTTGGTACAAACAACGTGTTATAATAATAACAATAGGAAATTGTAATTAAGTTTATAGTTTGTTCTTAAACAACAAGTACATTACTACATAATGTGAGAACATAACAGTTCGTTTTCTTTTACACGCTATCACTGGTAATACAGCGTCCTGTTTGTCTGATACCGATTCTTTGAAGACATCCGATGATCTCTCAACATATCCTGTTAAAGAGAAGAAAAGAACATAGTAAACACACTAAAATAACTCATATGATAAGTGAACTGATATGAATTAAGGTTGATTCATACATGTGTACTCATCGTGCGCCTACCGTGTTGTTTTGCCTGCCTGAAGTCTCTTGGCAGTCTGTTCCGTTTAAAATGTATTTGAAAGCTCTTTGTAATACACACATATAGAACTGTGCTCAGGCAGTGCGCCTACCGTGTTTGTTTGCCTGCCTGTAGTCTCTTGGCTGTCTGTTCCTTTTAAAATGTATTTGAAAGCTCGTGTTAATTCACACATGTAGGACTGTGCTTAAACCGTATTTCTACCATGTTCCTTTCGAGTAACTTTGAAAGTGATTTACTAAGGTCACGGTTCAACAGTGCACAGTAACTGCAGAGTGCTATAAGTTTGCATTTGAATTTTTTTAAATTTTATTTAAGGCCTTAGGCAACCGTGGCTCAGCCCGAGAGTGCTATTTGTGCGAACTTAGTATGAAAAGGGCTTTCAAATACATTTTAAAGGTGGCAGCCCTATATGTAAATCAACCTATTACATGGTTAAACTAAATAGTACATAAATACTAAATAACATAAGAATTTAATCTCTGTTACATGGTTAAACTAAATAGTACATAACTACTAAATAACATAAGAATTTAATTTTCTAATTTTTGACCTGTGTTATGGGTTTTATACATCTTTGGCTCCGGTGGAAATACGATAATGAAAGGATGAGGGATAGACGTTGACTAGGACCATCCCGGCATTATTCGCTTGTTACTCGGGGAAAATCTCAGTCAGGATAATCGTAAAAATCCGGGAGCTTTCGAAAGCAAAGTAACCTTTCAAGTAAACTACAACCGCTTGGTGCTGACGAGGGAGGTATTTCGGTTCGAACATTTTAATATGCCTTCGTACATATATTCCTACCCAGATGCTGAGGGAGTCTGCAAAGTAGTTCGACCTTGTAAAGCCGCACTAATCCACAAGTACTTTGAGTCTCAGGAAGGTTGAATTTTAAACGCTTGAATCCCGGTTATTTTAAGGGTATTTTAAAGTTTGTGTTACAGTTTTAGGATCAATAGTACAGTTTTAGGATCAATAGTACAATGATGCACCTGAATGATAAAAAAATCATGTGTTTATGATACTTCACGTCGAATCCACAGTGTTGAAAACCTGGGAATCATTTTTTCCTATCTCGAAGATCTCTCGCAACACGTATTTATTATAACTTTTATCTACTATAAATCGAATTATAAACGAAATAAAATATGAACAGTGTCAAATTACAATATTTTTAGTAGCAGGTCTTGCTAATAGCATCCAGTCCCACTTGCCCCTCTTCCCTTATATGCAAAGTTTATTCCCAGAAAGTTTCTTTCCTGCAGAATAATTCAGAGCGCTTTCCGTGAACTGTAACAAAACTCAATTATATTAAAAATTCTTAACAATGAAACATTGTTATTACTCTTTATATTTTTAGCCAATGTCTACGTTATCTCCATGACATTCCAGGTTGTGAAAAATTCAAGCAAATTGTTACAGGTGTATATTGCTAGGATGCTAAAATGTATATTGCATCCCAGATGCATAGTGATGACCTATATGAATATTTCAGACCTATATCAATATTTTTTATAGCTGTCAGAGTAAGAAAAATGTTAGAATTGTTAAGAATCCTAATTTGCTGGTTTGTTTGCAAGAAGGGTACACCGAGGAAGAAATGTGTTTTCAAAGTTAAAGTCTAAATGACTATTCTAAAATTGTGAAATTGAGGCAATCAGAATTGGTAAAAATATTAAAACATTGAGCCAGTAACACTTCCATACTTTCTATCAAAATTTTAACTCCAATGTCTAACAAAGATAGATACTATTCGGACAGACGTGGTAGATTGGAAGAGCATAAAAGGGGAAATTGTGTTAGGAAATACATGGAACCAACAAGTTCAATTTCCAAAAGTTTGCAAAGTTATGACTGGGTTAGACGAAATTATGACTTATTTTCTCTTTTGGCAACATCCATAGCAGATATTAACCCGAAGAAGGAGACAAAATCCATAGCACTAGTATCTGTTTCTTAAATCGGCAAGGTATCTTGGATTTTGTTCTTGGCACACACGGAAGACCAGAAACATAGATAGTACTCTAATTATGTGATGTTGTCCAGTAATGACACAGCAAATCCGCTGACCGTACTGTATGCAGTGACGTAGTTGTTCCGTAGCCTCTCCATGACACTTGAAGAACTGTGGATTGTATTTCGTGTTGACAAAATCTCCCGACACTTTGCGACTCGTGAGTTTGCTTTGGATCCAAAATCTTACTGTTGTTTCTAGGAAAAATTGCTTGCTACAATATGAAGAAAAAACATACAGCACTGGACACTTCGGATGCATACGTAGATGTTATCACTACATGTTGCAGAATAGGGAAGAGAGTAATTCAGAAAAAAAACGTTTCGAGTTATTGAAGAGAGTTATAATTTCGCTAAGAGACATAACTGGAAGAGACGAATATGTTAATGACCTCAAGAACTTTTATCCAGAAAAGTAAAGAAATTGACAGTCTACCTCCCACGCTCATTCAGTACATGAAGAGTTGTCTATCTGCCTGTTTATTGTTGGATTCAAGTGATGGGCGATCAACACTACAACTTGGAACCCAAAGTGATTGTTGGTGGCTTAAGAAGGATATAAGGGAATAGAAAACGTTCTAGCCATACATAACAGAAGTTAAGTAAGATAGCAGCAGGCTGTGACTGTTTGAACAGATGAAAGTGCAGGAAGGCATTGTGTGCCGCTCCTTGAAAGGACGTGAAACAGAAACATCAACATTTACTGAATAACGAACAATAAAAAATAAACGTGAAATATTCCAATGAATTTCCCTTTTAAATTATTTAACATTACTAACTCAGAATATATAAAAAAACATACGAATGTACAAATTGCTTGTCTGTGTGATTACAGAACCAAGCATAACTGTCCTCATAGCAAACATGTCCTTTCGAGTGTAGTTTGTAAGTGGACCAAAGTTCATATTTCCATCAACAAAGCGATAATTTGCTCAATTATTAACCAGGTTATTACACATTTCTCTAAGATCTTTTTTTTTCAATTCTATTACCTCAAAGTCCAATATAAGAATAGATACATGTTTGTTTTCTTCGGTGCCTCTCATTGTCTACCACTTATGTAATCACTGATCATTATTTCTTATACAGATTGTCCTAGTTTTCTGGTATAACCCTGTTGCATAGTTTCCCAGCCAACTTGACCCATTAAGTCTCTTTTGCTTACTTACTTTTAATCTCTGTTCTTTAGACATAGACAAGGTACCCAGCTAAGGCTAGTGGTGATTAGAAGTGAACCTGGAGATCTTCAGGCTTATCCGTCAAAAATGATCCATGTATGGACATGTTATTTTGATAACCTTCTTAATGTACACACCCGAGGAATTTGAAATCTATACCACAGAACCGTGGATACCCGAACCTAGCGAGATTGAGGTCGAAATTTAGATAAATAAAATTACAAATTTCAAATCACCAGGGATTGACAGCAGCCCAGCAGAATTAATTAAAGTGGAAGGAACAGCATTAGTTAAAGAACTACATAACGAGGGTTAACCATTGATACCTCATATTTATAATGTTTGTCACCATAAGTTCTTGTTGTCTAATTGTTGAAAGGAAAAAATTGACGAACTTTTTAGCTGAGACTTTCTAAGAAATAAATAGTTAATGTAACTCCTCTAGATTTATTTGTTACCAAATTTCAACTGAAAAGTCCACCAACTCTTTTTCATTTCAACAATAAGACAACAAACACTTTAGGTGACAAGAATTGTAGATACGACATATCAATGGTTAACCCTCGATAAATTGATAAGTGCTATATGGAGAAAGGAGGAGCTTCCAAAGGAATGGAAAACCACAGTAATCGTTCAGAATTACAAAAGTGAAAATAAATATGACTGTAATTAATTACCATGGAATCTATTTACTCCCAACATGCTACAAAGTGTTGAATAATGTCCTACTAATACGCCTCAGCGTATACGTAGATGACATTATTGAAGATCATCAATGTGGATTTAGAAAAAAAAATAGATCTACGTTGGATCAGAGTTTTGCCTTGAGACAAACATTAGGGAAGAATTGGGAATACAATGGGATGGTTCACCAGTTGTTAATAGATTTTAAGGAAGTATATGACTCGTTAAAAAGAGGAAAATGTACAATATCCTGGTACAATTTGGAACTCCGAAAAAAATTGCTCAGCTAGTAAGGATGTGTCTCAGCTACGCCATAAGCAGAATACGAGTAGGTAATAACATAGACAGTTTCGAGATTCATAATGGATTGAAACATAATAATGTCTTGTATCATTTCGATGATGCGATTTTGAAAATAAAAGAGGACAAAAAGGGACTAACATTGAGTGGCTTAAACCAGCTGTTCGTATAGGCGGATGATGTAGATATAATAGGGGGCGATATAGATGCACTACAAAGAAACGCCAATGTTTTAGTTGAAGCTGACGATGAAATAGGTCTCCAGGTGAACGTCAAGAAAAGAAAAGATATGATAAACCGAAACACAGAGGATGAAGGAAATTGATGCATAACAAATTAAGAATGAGATAATAGAAAATATAAAAAATCTAAATAATTGACATCATATGTAACTTGCAAGAACGAGGTCATGGAAGAAATAAAAAGTCCCTTAGCATCGGGCAACGCATATTTCCATTCAGTTCAAAAACTCATAATCTCGCGATTAATATAAAGAAAACTGAAATTAAAAATATATAGAACAGTTATTCTGTTGGCAATATTTTATGGTTACGGAAACCGGAATACTACCCTGAAAGTTGACAATAAATTACGTGTGTTTGACAATAAGGTTTTGGGAAAGATATACGAGTCAAAATGGGACGAGTTGATCGAACAACAGAGAAGACTGCACAGACTGTATAATTTACCCGATACTATAAGAACAATAAAATAACGAAGGCTAAGATGGACAGGTCATGCAGCTCGGATTTGGAGAGAACGAATATTATTATATATTCCATCTTAGTTGGTAAGCCGGAGGTAAAGAGACCATTGGGAAGACCAAGACGTATTAAATGACAATATTAGAAGAGATCCTCGAGAGGTAGGTGTTCAAGGTGAAATCTGGTTTGATGTTACCCAGGACAGAAGAATCCACTGGCGAAAGTTTGTTTCTGCGGCGATGAAATTGCAAGTTTCGTAAGTCATAGAGTTAGTTAGTTATTCTTCAGACATCTGGATTATTCAATTTTGTTTATATTTCTATTTTTATTCTATTTTTTCTATACCCTGTTTTTATCTTCACAGAACAAATAAAGTGGTTCCCATTACCCAATGCAAAATAACAAAATGTTTGGCTTTCAACATTATGTAGAGAACCCCTGCTTCAATTATAAGATATGAAATTACTTCTGGTGGATGTATGTAAACATTCAAACTTTACTACACTAAAATATTCAATCACTCCAACTGACGATTTAACACAAGAAGCATCATAGAGGTCACTCTAACCGCTTTGGAAGTTTTAATGGATATAGCCTGGAAAGGTTTGAAGGCATTGTCACAACATTTCGCTACATTTTATTACTTTGAAAGCTCTTACATTTTGCTCATTTAAACATTTGAGCGTGTTGTTTGCTTAGTAGAAACTTTGAGGTTTACCAGGAAGCACCA
>JAGDQP010036637.1:0-18968 GCA_022664845.1 Lepisma saccharinum | reverse complement strand
CAACTTCTTCTGCTACTTCACTAGCATCAACCAGAAATTTCTTGAACTCCAAATCACTTCTAGCAGTAATCAAATATTCTTCTGTTCTTTTTAGGTGACTAACTGCTCTTTGGAGAGACAAATCCTTTTCTTGCAATATTTTACTAGCTAAGTTCACAAAATGTTGTGCCATGTGACAAGAGCGACTATAAACTTGAAGTCTGAAATGTTGTTAAGTAACCCGAGGGCTTCTGCCTTAATTTTGATGCCACTCGAGCCTGTCAGAGTTGGATCTTGAGAAATCTCTTCCAAAGCATCACACACATTAGATAACTGGTAACGCAGAGGCGTTAGTGCATCAATTCTACTGGACCATCTTGTATCGCTCAGGGGTTTTAGCGTCAAAGATGGCACGTAATGGCGTTAAATCTCCCATCGACGAGTCGATGCCGAAAAGTATACATATGTTCGTTGGACCACATCAAAAAAGGTAGCTACTTCCAAGCAACATGAAGCTGCATCATTTACCACAAGGTTCAAAGTGTGTGATGAGCAGGATGACATAAAACGCTCGTGGGTTGATATTCAAAATCCTTCTTTGAACCCCACTTTCTTTTCCCCTCAAATTGCTGCCGTTGTCGTAGCCCTGCCCTCGAATATTTCCAGCTGGCAATGATACATCTTTTAACTTTTCTAGAACTACTTCAGTCATGGACGCACTGGTATTTTCTTTAAGAGGCATAAATTCCAAAAAGTGCTCTGTCACAACTACTTAATTACCAATTGACTCTTTTTTTTATGTTTCCTCATAAGATGAAACTACTTGTACGAATCTAATGATCATAGTCATTTGCTCTGTATGGCTAACGTCTGGGGTGCAGTCTAATATGATGGAAAATCTTTTTGAACTGAAGACAAGATCTCTTTATTTATGGCACTAGGTAACAATTGAATCAATTCGTTTTGTATGTTTTTCCCCAAGTAATGAGTATGTCTTTTGTCATCACTTCTTATTTTTCGTAGATGCTCATTCATAATATATTCAGAAAATATTCAACAATTTTCAAAAAGTTTCCGTTATCACGAGCATCCAGTTTTTCAATTGTACCTCGAAACGCCAAGTTTTGGGAGCCAAGAGTTCTAACAAGAGCCAACAGTCGTTCCAAAATTTGCTGCCGGTGTATTTCTTCTTCTTTCATTTACTTTTTATGAGTATGATCAACGATTGAGTTTTCCATAGCTGTTAAGGTGCTCAGTAGATGCTTCATGCGGGTCAAGAAGGACCGTAATATTGTGTCAATCATCACATACACTTTGGCCTAACGAAGAGGAAATACTTATTCCAAAAAAACTTTACAATAAAAACAAAAGACTTTGTTAGTAGATCTTGAATACTGAAGATAATCTCGGTATACTACTTCTCCATTCGAAAGCCTTCTTCTGTAATGAAAATCAGAAAATTTTCTGTTTTTCGAATTCTTTGAAAATGTGCCTTTAACTTGTTCAGGACCATGATCCACTAATATAGTCCGTAAGGTTTGACGGCTAGTACTCAGAGTGTACCAAGAAGCTGGATCAGTGCAAGGGTTTTATTTTTTCGGCAGCAATTCTTCAGCTGCATCGTCCATTTCAACGATGTCCGTACCACCATCATCGACTTGGGCATGGAGCTGGTCGTTTTTTGCTTGTTTATCAAATGTTGTTGTTATTTCAATCTCGGTTCCCTGTTCTTGTTCTCTTGCATCTGTACAGGAAGTTGATGTTGATGGCAATTCATTATCTGTCGTCCCTGTCGACTCTTTTCGTAAAGGCGGGTCACTTTGTTTTAACAAGTATTTCTCAAAAGAGCCTTTAGCTTTTTTCGCTAATTCTTCTAGTCCCTGTTTCCTTTTTCTGAAGTAAGCACCAGAGGTTTTTTTTTCAACCATACTCGTATCTGAAAAACAGTGTCTAAACTAAAATTGGCAGCAAAACAACACGTTCACAATGTTAAATTTCAGGGCCGACACATGATAAGTAAATTATTTACTTCTTTCCCAACTTTTCTATAGTAAAAGGATATTCCAAAATTTACTTCCTTCAGCCTCGATGAACACTACTACAAAGGATTTCTTCTCTACAAGACTAGGAACAGGTAAGGTTAAAAACTTATTAACACCAAACTTGGTACTCATGGATAATCATTGCTATCAATAGGAGGAACTCACCTTATCTTCCTATCCATATGCGGCCATATGATGCATTAATTTCAATAATAAATTCGTAGCGTTTCTCGTATGTGTTCTCCACTAAGTGGACACAAAATTTCACTTATCAGTTATCACTTCACTAAAACACTCGTCGATTAAATGAACATAATGATTATACTTTCACTAGGTTATTTCCCTGAAATGTAAACTTACTTTACCGCAGACGCAAAATACTGAATAACTATTTTATACTGTTTGCTGAATGACAATTAAATTCGTGGTTAGCGCAAATTACGTTTCTCTCCTGTATGTTTACGCCTCACTGCACATTACATAATTTTATCTGATTACGCCTTGCGCGTTTGATTTACAAAATACAGATAAATGGTTTGACTACACAATGCCATATTCTCGATATAACAGAACATCTGAGTTCAACTTTAAAATACTTGAAAAATATGAATGAATGTTTTCATGAAAGTATGAAGAACAAAAATATACATATAAGCAATCGTTCGTATAACTGAACGCAATGTTTAGACCAATATTTCTCCTTTATTTCAAGTTCATTTGGCCTTATCGAACACTTTTATAATGCTTCATATACTGTTTGACGTTAACAAATACAGGTACTTAAATCCCATCTAACCTAACTCAACTCGTCCCAAGAATTATTTACAAGCACAAAATTAACCGTATAAAATGAATAAGCATGACAGGATAATATTCCGCACGTGTAATACTACATACACAATGAATTGATTACCGAACTAAAGTCTACTGTCATAATCTACAGGCAACAGTGTATCAAAAAGCTAGACGTAACCTCACCCAATTTGCCGGTATAACAGAGCTGTGGTATGATGAAGTTAGGTTACGTTCGAACAAATCTTGGACAAGTCACAAGAACGCATACAAAAATAGGTAAATCTATATTTTCAGAGTCTGATATTAGTTTTTAACGTTCAAGCAAGAGATTTTCATAACATCTGGATGGATCAATTATCAGTCATTCAAAACAAATGAAATACAAAATATGGATACGGTACACTTGCCTATATTAAACATACTGTTCTTAGTTCTGATGCTTTAATATTTCAATCAAATGGAAGTTCGTGAATCGTGATTCTTCAAAAGCAAACGCTGTAGCATTTAACGGTACATGCGCAACACGCAACATCTCAAACTGGATCTATACCAATATGCTTTTCTGCCCTTGTAACCATTATATGGGCCTAATCCACCGTCGGTCTAACCTAAGCTAAATGCCTCCTTGCATTATCAATTCTTGCTTTACAAATTGATCTTTTATGTTCCACGCATTCAGTGAACATTCCTCTTCGCTCTAATATCATTTATTTCATGGTGTTCATTTCTATTAGTGATACTGACAGTCTAGTTCTAATGTCGCAGCGCCAGCGCAAATGAGTGGGACTGTGGGAAGTGCAGGGTTGCCAAACTAAATAGTTACTATCTCATTTTACAATTACAATGACAAAAAAAAAAAAAATCCATCCGCCCTTCATTATCTACAAGTACAATTTCATCTTCATAAACGTGTGGGGCGCTGAAGTAAGCAAGTTTTAATAATTAATGCTTGTAAACTATACGTTAAAAAATCTTAAATTTTCCGCCCTTACATTTAAAAAAAATTCTGGCGCCCTAGGCAGCCATCTAACTTGCCTATATGGACGAGCCGGCCCTGATTTTAATATAACAAAATAAAAATTTAATTTTATAACAACGCTCTATGCCTTGGCAGAGCAGAAATTCTCACACAATATTACAGAAGATATGAATTTTTCGTTTCCAAAAATCGACAAAATGTCTACTTAAAAATTGTAATATTTCGTTCATAAAAAACAATTGAATACAACAGCATCACTGAGCAGAATTAAGTTTCGATATTCCAAAATAAGTTAGGTAATATGTATTTATATCTTCTTAACTAATGCAACCTAACCGCAAATAAAGTAGCACATATACGAAATAATACGGGTTGGGTTAGGTTAGATTATAAAACAATTTTAACGCAAAGATTGGCTTACGGTGAGCTGGGATAACGAAAGAGTTTCGAACTATGTACCGAAATAAAAAATAACGTTGCATTATGTTCGGTCGGAAAGCAAAAATATCTTAAACGGTAAGTGTGAAAATTTCTAACGTAAAATTTCATGCAATAAATTCACACCGATTTCCACCCAGGCAATCAAAATTTTGAGTTCGAATAGAACGTGCACTTCTAAACATAACGCAAACAAACAGAGGGCAATGTGAGAAATCTAAGGTCTCTAAACATTAATTCCATACGGTAAATTTACGATCAAAACTTATTATATTTGTGAATCAGATCTTAATTTTGAAAGGAGGAATTTTGAGATTTTAACCACTACATACCTGCAGTCATCAAAGTAACTGGATCCTGGCCAGTGAAATTATTCAGCCATATTCACAGCACACACTTCATCACAATAAAAACCACATAAACTGTATGTTGAAGAACCCCCCCCCCCACACACACACACACTAAAAGGGGTTTCTAGACCTACAATGAAATATATTAATTAAATACGGAGAAAACAACTACTGACACTATACTTAAAGCACAGCAGAACGAAGAAAACACTTTTACACACAAAAACTCCATCAAACAAACCACCATTCACAACCGTCTTGTCGTCTTCCAGTCTAGTTCATAAGTCCAGCATTCACAGCTACCATATCTGCAGGGAATATATATATATATTTATATCGTCTCTTCTCGCTGCAGGCCTGGATACCTGCTTAATTTCTTATAAACGTACAGGCTACTGTGTTAATTTTATTAATTTATATTTATGTTTGTTTTATATTTTCATCTTTATATGCACTTTTGTACGCAGCCGTTATTTTAGTAACCTTTCGTAAAAGTCGACCATCTTGAACTGTCTCTATTGACGGCTAACCAATCAGAAGCGAGAATCTAAACCGGAGGTAAAATAAGACAAGTAGGTGGGGTCTATATAATAACTTTCAAACAAATTTAGCTCAACAAACAAAACCAAAGATGATTTATTAAAATCAAACCGAAAAAAAATAGACGAAGAACTAAAGACAATAAAATATTCAAAGAAAAATTGAGTAATAAAATAATAGTAGACATGTATAGGAAACCGGCGAAAGCAACAATGACACAGATAATAGAATTTGTCGGTCCCTTTGACACCTGGACAAACGAAAAGTCTTTAATATATATGTACCGATGTGAACTTAAGAAAAATCTCTGGAAATAAAAGAAGAAAACGAAAACAGAGTCAAAAGAAGGGGAGAGAGTAAAATATGCAATGACCGTACGATGGTGCGGGATCACTACAACAAACTACACTATAGTAGTTGTTAGAGTTTGTGTTATCGGCAATTGGTAGTGGTCTGCATAAACTTATAATTTTCCAGCTGCGTTAAGCCAAAACTCATAAATGACCATATTAGAGAATATTCCTTCATCAAAAGGAGTAAATGAATATGCCCAATTTTTAACTCTAAAATTTTGCATTTGGACGTCTCAGGATTATATTGTCGTATCTCCTATTAAAATCGTACGGAGATACGACAATATAATCCTCAGTCGTCAATTTCACATAATAGTCGGTGAGAAATTTCATTTTTCCTCAATTTAACAAGTCCCCTTTTTTTAACAAAATGTCCCGACTTGTTTTAAAGTAAAAATTTGAAAATGTTCTGTTTATTTAAAAAAGAAAATGTTATTGGAACCCTACCCCAGGAGAACCCATAGAACCATTTGTTACTATCCCTTGATATGGTTTAGCGGTGTAGAGTTGTCAGCTCTTCGACCTCGCAGTAAAAGCAAATAAAAGATTTTGTTCTTTGTCCATCTGATCCTTGCCGATGTCATTCATATTCAGCCTCAGAGTGGTACTGATGAAGCTGCTTCCCTTCACTATGATATTTAAACTCCAGTAAATATCGCAGAAACTGTAGAAGAAACAATATGTCTGAATACAGATTATTCTAATTATGGTGGTGAGAATTCGGTCCTGCATCTCAGTCTATACATACCAGTATCTGGCGTCTAGGCGTCAGAATTCTCCACAGGAACACGGTGTCGCTAGTCAGTAGGATCACCATTCGTCCACGATTTTCGAGGACAGTCCCCGAAATACTGTAGCTCTTCCGTCCGAAGCTGTTTTTGTTCTGGAATTTGTCCCCGATTTCTGGAAAATGTAAAGTAACAATAGCCTCCAGTTTCACGATTAAAAACACGTAACCGACAACAGGTAGCGAAATATTAAAGACAATAACATTCCCCACAATAACATACAAATGTTTATTGAACAATTATTGTATCTCCCGGGCAGCAATGTCCCTATAGAGAGCTTATCTCTCTCATGAGCTACATATGGGCGAAGGAAAAGTCACATATGAAAATTTTCTACATTTACGTATGTTAATAAAATTAGCTTGTAGGTCATGTGAAATTTTTAGTGAAGAACTCAAGAGAACCTTGAGTTTCTAATGAAAATCCATTCCAGCGAAATATATAAGATGAATACAGGATCATCTAAACACACACACTGTTAAAAATTCTGTAAGCGTTGCTATTAAATCTCAGTAGAGTTCCGCATAAATTTTAGTATTTTATGTTGTGTCCTTGAAATGAAGGAAAATCTCAGAGATTTTTCGTATGCTGAGGTGGATAGTTTCAGTTGTCCGTTCTGCAGATGAGCAGAATGAGAAAACTTTTTGTAGCCTTGATTGCAATTCTGATCAAGTGTTTACTGTCACCATATTACTTATTAGTTTAACAGAAATGGGAAATATTCTCAGTGAATGGGACAGTTACACATGGCAATGGGGTCTCTAGTTGACAGTTACAAAAGCGATTTAAATGTATCAAAAGTCGTGGGATCAACTTAGTTTATGTCTCCGGCTTCAGACAACGAACTTATGACCCTCAATACTCTTTGGATCTAGTGACTTTTATGCCTGACAATTAATCCAGTCAGTAAGTGGCTGGACTTCCAACTGAGCAATCAGTACTCAAATCTCGCTCAACCTTCTATTTTTTCTCTTGCTCCCAGTATTCTTGAAAACTGAACGAAGGTTGGTTTCTATTAGCCTAGTTTTTGGAAATTTTTAGGCAGCTATGGTTGCCTAGCTGTTTCCAGGAATGTTTCAGAAAATTTTTAACAGTGAAGGTATTAAAAAAATATTTTTGATAAGTTTCATCAGCCTTCGTTAAGAATTTAACTAAACATTAGTTAACGAATTCAATGTATTTCAAAGGTCTTAAAGTTACTTAGCGACCCGTCAGTACTTAACGAAGATAAGTGAAACCCATATATAGTGTACTGTTATATTTTCGTCTTCATATCCAGTTTACTTATCACTGTTCCAAATTTTACACGTAACCGAAAGGAGTATGGAAAAAATGGTCACTTTATGCTAATGTAGTCCAATGTTGCCAACAACAGTTCTCGAACCGTCTAAACTATCTAAATCAAAGGCATTCATAGCCGGACTTCATTACCATTTTTATTGGTAGCGAGAAAGTATTAGATGAAATTATTGAACGCTACAGTGCCTACACATTGCCACTTTGAAGTTCACGACGTTATCGTCTATACCACAAAAGCTGGGTACAAAGTTTGAGACAACACTCTTAAATTTACGACTTTGATGCATCTACGAGTTCTTTCTACTTATTATGGCGATTGAAGTGTTCATAACGTTAAAGTAAAATATTAGCTTAATTTAGAATATTTAAGAGTGCAACATGCAATTTCTTGAAGTCTCCAAAGAAACTAGTACACGGTCACTTAAAAAAAAAATAATCGAAAGACCATTCATATGATGGGCCAATTGACCTATGTTGTTATTTAAGAAAATTTCACTTTTTACCACCAAACCACAAGAAATAGGACAGCATGCAATGCTTTACCACAGTGAATGGTACATTTTCCTTGAAATTAAATGTGACGAGTGTCAGAATTATTCCTGGAATGCAATTGGTTGCGAAATAAACGGGGTGGAAAGTTCCCGTCGGGTCAGTTGTATTTATATAATATTCGCAATTGGCAGGGATCAGTGCAATTAATTAACACGTTAACTTGATCAATGTCCTTCATTTTACATACACATTAGCTTCAGCGCAAACTTTCATATGAAAGTATACGCGAAATGCATACTTTCCGCGCATATGTATGAAGTGTGCCTACTATTCAGGCGTTCGGGACATAATTTCGCAATTTTTTAAGTCATGTAACATGTGTTTCGCTAAATTCCGAAACTTAATACTACAGGCGTGTTATTTCAACACATCAGCTATACACTGTGAAAGTTCCACGTTGATCTGCGAGGTCCACCAGAGACAATTTCCTTATTAGAAGAAAGATTGATGAACTGTAAACTTCATACTAACTTAAATATTCTCTAAAAAACCATATAGTTAACGTAGATATCTAAGAAATAATGTAGGTCGTGACAAAATTTGTGATTTGAAGAGAAAAGTTTCCAACTGAAATCTCAAGTTTGATACTTTCCAAGTTAAGGGCTCCTAGGAGAAAGAGTCAAGGCCGACGAGCAGTTTAGATGCTTTACCCAGCAGCTTCAGGAAATTTGTGATCACTTACGTTGTACTCCCCAATTACAGTGCACTACGAAATAAAATATGACCCAGTGAGTGAAAAAAAAAATCATTTAAAGTTTTCATTGCAATCTGACTACAAGAAAATATTAAATTTTTATCGGTCTGACACACAACACTTCAGAAAAGGCTACATTAAATAAACTACCATTAGAGAATATTTGTGCAGCTTCAATGTATTACAGTACTTAAGATGAGCATGCAAGACTCTTTGCAACAACGTTTCCACAAAAGTGAAATATCGCAATAGGCCCTTTGCAGAGCTGAACGTATGGGCGGAAATGAAAGAACTCTGTATGGATAGAAACAATTGCCTCTGCCACATTGAGGCTAGTAATTAGATCAGGTGTTTTTACTAATAATTACCATTGCTATGTGAACAAAATGTTGCACTGTACGTGAAAGCTGGCATAGCACCTTGAGGCTCTTGTCAGTTTGTCTGAAAAGGTTTGAGTACTGATAGTTTAAGTTATGATTCCTTGCAAAACATGTTTAAATCGTCTCAGTGATTGGTAGATTCATGAATCGGCACTTGAGGACGGCCGTGCTTGTTATAGTAATCCCTAGGTTACTTAGTCACTCCAGGCAAAATTAATATCGAGGTGATAATTCGAAATCAAGCCTTCTGTCTCTTTTCTTTTTTACCCACAAGACAATGTAATAAGTTATTGAAAAGTGTCGGAAGCCTCAAGTAGCTTTAAAACTAGATACATAAATAATTTTTATAATAATAGTTATATGTTAATCATTTGTTAAAGTACTGGTGTACAACAAATTTTATGGTAGCAACTATGCTACCAAGGTTGAATTTCTAAATTTACCTAATGATGTTATAATAGGTTTATTTTTTAACCGTAGAGGCAGATACTATATCTTTCGCGTGTTATTCAGCATAATTTATTGTACTTTTCCTCCAGTCATGATGCTTTAAATAGTAAATAGGGCCTATGTTAAATTATGAAGGGCAAGACTGCAGCTTCAGTATAAACAAAGTTTTCTGTTCCAACAAATTTGTTGGCAGATATTTCTCCGAATTTTGAAACTTTCCTATCCTATTTTCTTTTATTTTTACTAGCAACATGCCTGTTTTCAAAGTTGCGAACGCTTGTCACGTACAGTAGAAGGTGATACTTGTCTCAAAGAAGCTGTAAAGAATATTGATTATACAAGGACATCAAGCTAGGAAAGTTTCTTGCTTCCATATTAGTCCGTGACGTTCTGGTGTCAAGAATGCCCACCAGACACTCCCTCCCTGCAACCCTGTAAGCAGGAAGTTGTAACAGTATCTCTGACAATAATCGCACAAAGTTGTTCCAAGCAGAAGAGCTAAGTCATTTTCTTCAGATCTTAGGCCTTTGACGTGGTCCCGTAAATATTTAGTTTTAATTTTCATTATTAGCCGAGATAAAAATCAATACAACAATTTCATTTGCCATTCAATCAATTACCGTACATTAGTTGATTGTTTCACCGCCTTAATCCTTTATCGCCTCAGATTCAAATTCCAATGGGGAGGAGTGAGTCTGTTAGATGGAATTACATAAATTAGAAGAGGTAACTCTCGTCATTCATGTGGTTATTGCTAACATGTTACAAAGAAGTTGATATTTACTTATTGAGTTTTGTTTGTAAGCATGCTCTGTATTAAGAACACAACGAATATAAAATAATCATGGAGATCCAAGCGACAACAGCTTTTTCTTCTTCTTTTTTTTTAGCGATTTAAAGTTCATTTTTCTTTAATTGTAATTAAAGAAGTAAGAAGGTTTTTCGGATCTTCCATCTTAATCTGTTTCTAGTTTTGTAATCTCTACATTTGTCTGCCCATTTTTTTTATTCGGGACCCTCATACCACCCCCACCTCTTAGCATTACTTTGCACAATTCCATTTCGCATGCCTGATGGGCATAACGAACTACAAGTGTTCCCCACGGAATTGGGGTAGGCCATCCCCATTTACTGTCTCCCCGCCTCGATCCCTCCTCGGCATCGAGGCACAGAGTCAGAAGGACCTATTTGCTCAAAATTAGCTTGTAATGGGAGGGTTGCGGATTTATTTCTTAGGCCCAGTTCTCGGTCGGACTAACCTGGGCCATTACATTTTTCCGCGAGTTGGCAGGATTTATTGGTTTATTATTATTTTTTTATTTTCCACTTTGCAGCAACATGACACTTGAGGTGTAGCGTATTCTTAATCTATTTACAATATATTAATTAATGTGAGTTTAATTTAACTCATTTTCTTATTTAGTTTGTGAATTTATTTAAGTTTAATGTTTATTTAGATTTTTTCAATTCCCTTTTATTATTGTATTGTTTCTGTTTTTTTTAAGTTCACTTATACAGGATTCTTATTAATTATCTCAGTATTCGAAGTTTAATTTCACTTATTCAGTTCAATTTATAAATTAATCAATTTAGATTTGTTTACGTTGTGTACTATTATCTGAGGATTTCTTTTTTCTTGATTCAGTCCGAAAATTTTCTTTAACTTCCTTCTTATTGATTATCCTATTAATATCCTCCTCTGATTCTGCCTGGACGACCATTGTGTTCTTTCCCGTATACAAGGTGGCTCTTTATCTTTTTTCTGGGTTTATTACCTCAATCCAGCTGCTCTTCAATTGCGACAGCGTTTCCCCATGTTTTGGCTTAACGAAGGGGTTTCTCCTACTCTACCACCTCAGCAATCCTCTGTTCACGCCCCAATATTACCGGTTTATTAACCGCTTCTGTAAAGGTTGCTTGTTTGGTTCCCAATCTGTCAATTAATGTTTGTTCTTTTTTGATTAGGTCACTTATTCTATCATTCAGTTGTATTCATTTATTTCTCTAATTTGGGTCTCAATGTTCGCCGCTGTTAATGCAATGATCTCTTTTTCATTTTCCTCCATTCGTCTTCATAGAGAATTATTATCTTTTTCAATTATCTCAATTCTTCCCTGGATTCTTGCGGCTTCCACACTTTCCTCTTTTTGGATTTGCTGTTCTTTTCTTAATCTTCTAATCACACTTTCCAAATAGTCAATGTGTTGTTTCAAGGTCATCTTCTCCTTATGCAATGTTTGTGGTTGTGAACTTTCCAATCTTTCCTCCAATTTAGTCTGTTCTATTTTATGCTTCCTTTCTTCAATTTCCATTTTTTTATCCATCTTCTCCTCATATTGGTGGTACTTTTTCTTCCACTCCATCAATCTTCCCTCCAAAACCACCACTTTGTTAAGCTATCTTCTTAGCACATGTTTTACTTTACGGAGTGGTGTTCTATCCAACGGAGCACCTTGTTTTGCTTCTTCTCGTTTCCTCTCCTCAGATATTTTTTTCCGTCTCTAGTTTTCTACTTTCTATTTCTTCACTTTCCTTTTTAGTTTCTCTTCTTGCTCTCTTAACACCTCTCCTGACAGGTTATAGCTGCTAAACCCCTGAGTTGTTTCTTGTTGTTTTGGTTTTTCCCTTAGGTTTATCTCTGCTCTAGTTTTTAACCGACATTTCGCTAAAAGATAGTTCTCCGCACGAAAGACACATCAACAAATGCACACGTCAGCGGTCACGCAAGCACCGCTACACAATCAAGTGTTCACTTACTCGCGAATCGCGCAAGACACTATAATATTTAATAGACCAAGCGAATGACATCCGCAGGACCGCCGGTCCGGGCACGCAACACTCGAGAAAGCAATTGCCTCTTAAAAATATATCTCAAGGAATGATAATGATAATGTAATTGGATGAAAGATGATTGAATTTGATGGAAAATAAAAATGCTTTTTTAGGGTCATGAGTGATATAGGAAAAATGATGAAGAATCACAAAGAGGATGAAAGGTGGTAAAATTTGATAAAAATGAGAAATGCGGTTTTTTTAGATGTCAATTTTTGGGGGGTGGGGGTAGCGGAGTGGGGTCAACACCCTCCAATAAGTAAGGTCATTACTCTCCCAAAAAATCACGTACTCAACCCAATCGGCCCCGGAGATATAGGCCTCTTAGCCTATCACTTTCTCTGTCTATATCGCTCTCAGAACTTAGAATATCTCAGTATAATTATGTCACTTAAAAACCACTTAGCAAAATCGTATAGTTAATTGGTTTCAAGAATCCACTTAAAAACAGTTTAAGGCTTAATTGTTTCTTAATAGCCTTCAATCGGAGAGCTATGAAAAAAAAATAGTTTTTATTGGTGGGGAAACTGTCAGTTCGCGAAGTATCAGGACTACACCTCCTATAATCTTATATTCTCCTGGTACAGGACGACCACTTAAATGCCTGTGGCATTGTTATTTCGGAACCGATTCCGACAAAATTTAGTACCTGTATGTTTTAGGGTTCGCTCAATCGATTGGCACTATCAATTTTGCTCCACAGCACACAATTCTTCCAAAAATTCAGGTGCAGTATGGTCCACTTCTCTTCCACTTCACCAGAACATCCACTGAGTGTACTTAAGTGTTTTCTCTACCATTGTTTCACTCACGCGACTCAGTTCCACCACTCGGGTGGCTCCCCAGACACCGTTGCCTGGCAAGCAGCTCCCGATTTTATGCTCACGATCTTTCGTTTTTTACCTAGCAACAGTAGTAAGGTATGCAGAGTTTTCACTGGAAGAGTATTGACCACCAACACGATGATGTGGCTCACACGTACAATGTCTTCCAATACTCCTATATAAGATACATTGAAAACTTCTAATGTTTATAATTCAATAAGAAATAATCACATGCTAATGAGACTTTCACAATTTACTGTTTACAGCAATTAGAAGTTTCTCTTCTCACTGCTCATTTTTTTTTCACTTTTCTCCCAGAGATTTAAGGCCCTCCCTAGGAGCGATGCATACACGTATCTTCTCACTATAAGCACCACAACTCAAGGTCCAGGAGGGATTCTATAAATTGAGGTTGCGACTTTCGTGTTCTCGTTGCACACCACACACAGAAGAAAATTGTTTCAAGGAAGAGTCCGCCATTTACTTTACTCTGAAGAAAATTCATTTTCTTACACAATATACATTATCAACCATTCTGAATCCTAATATAGTAGCATAGTGGAAGTGGAGGGGATTTAAAGGTTATCACGATAATCAAAAGGTCAGAAAAATTCTCAATTCGATAGTATATGCAAGAACCTTGTGTTTTGGAAAAGAGCCTCTAGTCTATTCTAAGCTAGTGTTCAAAGACTTGTAGATCGCAGGTATCTTGTAGCAGATCGAGATAATTGGAAGAGAATATACGAATCCATCTGATAGTTGTAGAGAAAGTAGTATCTTGAAATTTCAAGAGATTCTTATAGTGTACAGGTGAGAGAAATGAAATTTTAATAACACATATATTTGTTTTAATATACGAGCTAAAGCAAGAAATAGTGCAAGAATTACAATCTTTCTGTGTTAGAGTGTTTCTGTTTTAGTACCAGGTGAGGAAGTGTAGAAATCCGTAGGTCAGGTATACTTGAAGCACAAAAATGGTCTTGATTTGTTCGTAGGTTAGGTTAAGATGGATTAGACAAAAATAATTCTTACCTATAAACAAAAGTTGACTTGCGACGTTCTATGAATAAGTTAGTTATTCTTGTGTAGCATTCTTTGATAGTTTAGTTTATATTCAGCAATAGAACAATGCGTTGGTCCTCGGTTAACGAGAGTGGCTTTTCGTTAACACTATTCAGAAAATCTAAACTGCAGTGGTTGATTCAAGATTCGTGAAGTTGACGTTTCATCTGATGGAGACAGACGGACCAGTTACTGGCTGAACTACCGGAAGCGAATTCTGCGAACTTATGACATATTAGTTCAAGTAATATAGAAGTAACTTGCATAGCTGAAATTGAACTGGAGAATGTCAAAGATGTAAGTCTGAGTTCTCTATTGTCTGAGCAAGGGTTTAAGTCACGGCCTGTTACCTGAGTGACACCTGACTCAACTTTCACTGACTGTACCTCGTGTACAGGACAGATGAGGAGAAATACTCGATACTTTAATATTAAAAAGAAAACCCTTTTGTTTTATATATACGAGGGGAGGTTGAAAATTTGTTAGCCTAAGTAGAAAGGAGAAGTGAGAAGTTTGTATTTTTCATGGTTAAAACATCACAATGTTGCTGCATACTGTCCCTAGCTATATAGTTTCTTACATATGAAGTTTGTGTGTGTGTGTGTATATATGTGTTGTTACAGATACGAGTGTATCTGAAAATGTCAGAGGCGAGAATTGAAAGTCGGACTATGATGCACTACCTCTTTCGGGAAGGTCTGTTGGCAATATCAGTCCACCAGGACATTAAGCAGAAGTTGAAAGATAAAGGTCCATCATTTGCTACCATGAACTGAGTGGCGAACTCAAGCATAGATAGCAAAGTATTTTTGATGAGCCGTTAGGAGGACGTTGTGACGGTTTAACACAAGAACACATCAGTTTTGTGCTAAATATGATCGTGACCGACCATCGAGTGGCTGTGAAGTCACTCACTGAAGATGTTGGAATCTACAAAGAAAGCATATGACACATTATTTAAGAACTGTTAATGAATAGAGTGTTTGCCAGGTAGAATTTCAGAAATGGCATCCTGGAACGAAGCGGACAACAAATGTTGGTTTCACAGGAGAATCTACAGCAGATGAAGGTAGACCTGTACGATTTCCAACAGCACTACGTCACGCAGGTTGAATCATGTGTCCACTACTTTGACCAGAAACAAAGTAGCGTTTCCGTCAACGCTAACACTTCTGGTATGCATAGTGCAGTATTCTCGCGGATTTTCTGCCAAAAACTACCATAAACGGAGAATATTATGCATACTTTCTGCACAAGATGAAAATGTGTCCTCAAAGAAAGACTAAAGAAACTGAAAAGGTGTAAATTCCCAGGTACCTCTTAGGCACTTCCTCGAAATCGCATTACCTTTGTGCTTTCTAGGGGGGTGGGGGTGCGCGTTAATAGCTTGATGAACGATAGCAAATCATTCCGAAAATAAAATAAAATTGAAATAATCAAAATATTAAAATTACTGAAATAGAGTCTGAACTCAGAAGGCAGTACAAATTTTTAAGAGCAGTGACTTATCAGTATCGTCGGGCAGTAAAATGTCCAACATCTTTCAACAGCAAAGACCATCAGATGCTCTACTTTCTTCGGTTTTCATTACGTTGGAAATGTAGTGTGATCAATGCCTATTAGTCATAAAGAAATAGAGAGAGATGTGGAATGATGGCATTGTTAGACTTTCAATAACTCAGGTAAATTTAAAAGAGCAACTAATAGTACTTCCATCAAAGGACGTGTTATATGTCGCAGTTTGTACAAAGGAAGTATTTTAACCAACAATAGATTATTTATGTGGAAGATTTCATGTCGAAGAACGAAATTTGTTTAATATTTCATTCTGTGTAGGTTATCAATAATGGTCAACTGATATTATGAAAAAAATGTGAACAGCGTGTGATTTTTATCGATTATTTCATAACTGATCTACAGAAATCAGATTTATACAAGACTGAATTACAAGACCAACAAATTGTTGGTGAAGACCTACAGAAATTCATCAGTTAGAGGTATTGTGAATCTCCACTTCACGAAGCGAACGCGTATGTCAAGTTGGCACCTCAAGTGATTGTACTATTCATAAAAATAATTGTACCTTAAACTACTTCCATTGTAGCGATTGAACCAACAAAAATCTTCGATTGTACCTTCACCGATACCGGGGAATTCCCGGTGAAAGTTTCAAGTGATTGTACTACTCATAAAAATAATTTACCTTTAAGCACTTCGATTGTTCCGATTGAACCATACCGTTGAATTCCTGGTCAAAGTTTCAAGTGATTGTACTATTCATAAAAATAATTGTACCATTAAGTACTTCGGTTGTACCAACAAAAATCTTGGATTGTATCTTCAGCGATACCGGGGAATTCCCGGTCAAAGTTTCAACTGATTGTACTATTCGTAAATATAATTGTACATTTGAGTACTTCGATTGTACCGATTGAACCAACCAAAATTTTCGATTGTACCCTCGGCGATACCGGTGAATTGCTGGTCAAAGTTTCGAGTGCTAACTTGACGTGGTACCCCAAGAGGTTGAACTGCTCATAAAGGTAATTGTACCTTTAAGTACTTCGATTGTACAGATTGAACCAATAAAAATCTTCGATTGTACCTTCACCAATACCGGAGAATTCCCCGTCCAAATTTGGTTCGGAACCTGTTGTTTCATACCTGCTGCAAAGAGGTTTTTACAGGGTTCTTACAAAATGCCTTTCATATTTTTTCCCTGATTTCAAGGTTCCAAACCAACAATTTTCCCTGACCAACGGCATTTAATGATATAAGGATCTAGTAATGAAGAATGCCTGTAAGAGCTAAATAAAAGCTTAGTCTAATAACAGTGGATAATCAAACCCACACGTAACTTACCAAAAAAAAAAAAAAAGGTTCTTATGATCTTGAATATTCAGACATCTTCAAGCTAATACATATTCCCATATAGCAATGTAAGCTCGAGACAGGCTTGCGACGCGATAGCTGCACCACAAAACAAGTTTAGGACTTGTGAAATATAGGACTTATGCAAAATCCAGAAAATTGGCTTCTCGTCTTTTAGGACTTCTGGAATTTAGGACATGCGGTGCTACCCCTACCGCGTGACGTGTTTTCTCACGTTTGGGGAGGTTTTACGCAGAAGGTTGAAGCTAGTGGAAGCTAAATGTTGGATGCCCTGAAAGTATTTATTCTAAACTTTATATCAACGAAAATCAGAGCTTGACTGACTCTCATAGCCTTTTTGTGTTTGTCTCGACGAATTTGGGAAATGTAGTTTCTTGATGTACATAAAAGCGTAAGGACAGAACTCTCAATTACATTAAAGATATGATTGTAATGTAGTCGAACTAGAAAACCCAACATCAGTGTCTTAGTGAGGGTAGGGCACCCGCCTTGGGCGCCAAATCGGGGGCGTCGAAAACTATATATAAAAGAAAAACTCCAAATGTACTAAGCGCCGATATAAAAAAACATATCAGGTTGAAAGAAACTTTTTTTTATGCAAATCACATGTGATCGGAGTTGTTATAATTTTTTTCGCAAATTTACAAAACTGAGATAAGTGGCATGCCCATTATTACGATTCTTTTTTCATTTCCTATATACAATATATTAAAATTAAAGTAAATAAAATGCCAATAAAAACACGGGGCGACAGTTTTTACGTATGCCTCGGACGCTGAAATACCTTACAATGGCTCCTGCCTACCGTATTTACATAACAAATTATTTGCCTCAATTTCTGCTGCAGACAGGAAATATACATAACCGCATTCCGAAAATGTTGAAAAAAGCTGTAAATTTGAGAAGAGATGGACTAATGGTTATGCGTTTCAGAGTTGTAAACGAAGTAGTTTAGTGTCTATTCAACATTTTACTACAACATAAGATGGTCTTCGAGCTTATTTTTAAATTTGAATTTTGGGATTTTGTCCCAGATTTTTATATCGTCTCACTGTTGAGCAGCGGGGGCCCCTCAACACATGGTGTCCGTGGCGGGGGCCCCGCTCCCCCACCCTTGCGCCGCTACTGCTTATAAATAATATACAGATCTATTCCTAGAACACTTTGGATGTGTTCCTTTTTGTTTACAAAACTTCTTGTATATTCTTCTACTGGTATCCGTTTCAACGATGATAGGATTTTAATACAGCATATCACTGTTAATATGCTATTACTTTAAATTATTTTTCTAAGAAATATTGTAACTATGAACTGCTTTTATAGTTCTTAAGTTCCTGATCTGGTCTTCTAAAAAAACACTGTTGTCTTTGAATAAAGTGACAAAATCACATATTTGTTAATTTTTGTATTTTATGACAAAATTACCTAGTTGTGACAAAATTGTTGGTGACAAAGTTACCGGAACAAAATTTCCGGAAACAAAATTCCTGATGACAAAATTTCAGCCGACCGTATTTGCACATATTCGGCGGTATTTTTGTTCGTTCCAAGTATATGAGACTCCATATGTTTGTAAGGACTTTCCGACATCGTATTTTGCGTGCTAAGGGAAGGGTAACACCGCCAGGTCCCGGTCGCCTCTGATTCAAACCCTGTTCAAACGCAAAAATGTATAAGCCAAAAATTAAATCTCTGCTTTTGCCCCCCGGGTCTCCAGGT
>JAGDQP010036636.1:0-18969 GCA_022664845.1 Lepisma saccharinum | reverse complement strand
TGTGATTTCAACAATTAATTAATGTTAATTGAAAATGAGATTGCGTGACCTAAATCTTTGTCATTATTAACACTTTGTGTTTGTGTGTGTGAAATTCTTCGTTAGTAAAATTCACACTGTTGCTTTGGAAGTGTTCAGAATGAGGCACTGCAGCAAATAATAATAATTACTCTGATAAATTACTGAATACTAGGTTGAGACCGCCACATTACAGAAAACAGTGTAGACGAACGAACTGTACATCTTTCATAATTTTTCAACAAGTAACAAACCGTGAGCTAGACTTCTTCGATAATCGCAACGGGGTTGGTTACACTGCTAACTAGAGGGTACTTTTCCGCGGAATCTCACAGGATGAGAGAAGGAGAACCAGTTAGAAGCCTTCGAGGGAAAAGTTGGTTTAGCTTCTGAGACTACTATAATAATGTTGCGATATAGATTTGCAGTCAATCGTGGTCGAGGGACTATCTAAAGTGTACCCTCGGCAAACACAGCATATCAGTAATTATAAAAATAATAATAATAACTATTCCTTTATTCGAAATAGAAGTATTTGCATTGATGTATATACCACATATCGGAAGCGATGGGTTCTAATCTTTTGTTTACTTCCAAAGCACTTTTCATCATATGAGTAAACGTAATACATTTCGTATAGTCATTATCTAAATCCACTTAGTTATCATTCAACAGGTACGTGTTCCCCTTAAATTGTATATTTACCGTTGTTAATTGTACATGTGAGATACTCCATCGAATGTCCTCTTCGTATCTTAAGTGTTGTTTATAACTTCCGCCATTGAAACAAAAGACGATTATATCTTGATAAAAACAATGTTCCAAAACATAGTTCATAAATGTTCCGAATGAATGTTCAAATCTCGGCATTCACCCCCTTTTCCCTAAGAATGAAAGCCTTCCATGTTCTTAAGAAAACACAATACATGAAATCACAGGTAATAAAAAAATACAAATGACATATACATATTTACATATACAAAACAGAATACAATTAAATTTAGTGTACAATGTTTCATACAAGCTTGCTTGATAAAACGCTCAATTCATAAAATGTAATCAGATAAAAATCTTCTTCATTTCGCTTTTTCAGCGTTTGTCTTATCTCTCATCGAAATGTAAATTGCTTTGGTATTGGCTTATCAGTACTTGTAATCCTCTCACACAATCACAGTTCAAGATATCAATTGATAAATGTTCCTCTCAAGCTATATTTGTTCCATATAGGCAAAAATTATCTCACCTAATCTAATCACAGTAATAAAAGTTTCAGATTCGCTCACTAACAGTACTACATATATATAATGTCAACTAAGACCACAATCTTGTAGGCAATTAGGTGGTCTGTGTGTGTGTAAATTTGTGTTTTACCGACTCTCCTTGAAGGAATTGTTGTCGCAACACTTTCAGCTGGTTTCTTTTCGGATGATCTATCGATTTTTTGATTGAAGATAGTATTGTTTGGTATACCAGGAAGTACATTAGTTTGTTGCAACTAAATCTGATGTTTGTGATAAACTCTATTCACTCCATCCACACAAACCAGGTATGTATTCTGACCTAAACCTTTGACCAAAACACCGTTCAAGGATTTAGGTAATTTGTTTCTGTGGTTTACTACCCAAACCGTTTGGTTGGACAACGATTTTGTTAAATTCTGTTTATATGCTGCTTGATTTATTGACTGTTTCATTAGGTTGTATTTAGTTCTAGGTTTGTATGCCAGTATGGTCAATAAAGGAATTTGCCGGCGTATGAGATGCACTTTTCCCCCCCGAAAATCGTCTTATACGCCGGTGCTTCCTATACTCCGACAAATACAAACTATCGACAATATTGTGTAGGCACATGAACAATACTGTTGAAGTTTCGTATTTCACCGCCTTTGTTTTCGTTACATTTCTTTTGTAATTTTGAATGAAGGATCTTAAGATATTGCTGACATAAGATTGTCTTTCAAAAGTACCGAAACTAATGGAATTTTAACGTACGTGATATTATACGAAAATCGTCCTCAAAAATAGGGTGCGTCCTATACGCCGGCAAATACGGTTTTTCTGTGAACCAAATCTGCACTAATCTTACATCTATCTGCCTTATTGGCGTTAGCAACCCATTTTCGATTCAAATCCAATGTAATGGTTTGCACTGCTTTCTCTACAATTCCGTTGCTCGCCGGATGATAAAAAGATGAATGAATTAATTTTGTTCTTCTGTTTGAACAAAATTGATTAAACATTTCTTCTCTAAAAGGTGTCCCGTTATCTGATACTATAGTTGTAGGAATTCCGTATTTGTTAAAAGAACTTCGTTGAGCAGTTACAGATTTCTTTTTCACTAGTCGGTTTGGCGATCCATGCGTAGATTAGTTTTGAAAAACGATCTGTACCTATTAACAATTTAATTCCTTTCCATACAGTATGGTCAACGTGTAATCTTTGTAAGGGTTCTTTAGCTTTTTGTCATGCTTGGTATTCTTGGGTAGCTGGTTTATTTCCAATAGCTAGGCATGTTTCGTATCATCGGAACTACTTGTTTTATATCTACTTCTAAATTAGGCCACCAAATGGACTCCTTAGCTGTTAAAATCATCTTTTGTTCTCCCCAGTGTTGTTCATGTAAAATTTTCAGATAAGTCTGTCGAAGCACTTGAGGAAGAATTATTTGTTGTCACTTCCAAATGCAACATCTTGTATTTATAATTGATAAAACGATTTTGTTTAAAAAAAAGTAATCAATTCAGTCGTAGGAAAAGTTTTTGATAGTTGTTTCAGGCCAACGTGACCTAATCCAGTATTGTTGTAGTATTTTATCGTCCTTAGGAACCAACTTCACTTGTTCGTAATTAATGAATTGATTTTCTATTTTAGTTACAAATTCAGATGACTGTCTTGAGTAAATTCTTTTAAGGACATTCTCGATACATTCCGCAACATGCACAGAGTTTGTGTATTCGAATTTGATATCGTAAGCAGCAACTATCAGACATCAACGTTGTAGGCGTGGAGAAGTTGTCGTATGTATCGATTTGTCCCCGAATAATAATTTTACTAGTATTGAGTCTGTAAGTATAGTGAAACTTTTACCGTAGACAAACTTGGGAACGCTTTAAGGCTAGGATGACCCCTAACACTTCCCTGTCATATTGGGAATGGTTCCTTTCTGCTGCTGATAAAATTGCAGATACACAAGAGACTGTTATCAATTTTTCATCTACTCTGTTAAATAATATCGCCCCTACGCCATCTGCATTAGCATCAGTTATGATGGTCACTTCCTGATCTGGCTGAAATGAGTGCAATACTAATGCTGTTTGGAGTGCTGATTTTAACGCCTGAAACTCTTTTGAATGTTGGCTTGTCCATGTCGCATTTTTAGCTAATTAATTATATGGGTGAGGGCTCTTCATAAATAGGTTAGGTATGTGCCTACAGTACATCCCTAAAAATGATTTTTAATTAGGTTAGATTGTTAGATTCTGGTGCTTCTAGGATTGGTCTAATCTTTTCTTTTGATATTCGAATTCCTTCGGATGAAACATCGAAACCGAGATACGTAATTTGGTTCACAAAGAAGATACTTGTATCTTTCCTTGTTTGGATATTGTGCTTTTGAAATTTCTGTAGTACTCTGTCCGCTGAAAACAGTCCTCTGTAACCTTACCATAAACCAACACGTCCTCTAGATAACAAACCACTCCGTCTTCAGTACCTAATATTTGATCCATAAATTTTTGAAAAATTTGTGCACTTTCTAAAGGAAACCGTTTCTGAATAAATTGCCCCCCAAAAGTACTAATCCCTAAGAATTGTTGGTACTCTTCCCATTACTTCTAATTGGAGATACACGTTTCTTAAATCTAGAACTGTGAATACCGTGGCTTCATGCAATCTTCAAAAATATCCATCATCTTAGGTAACGGATATGTTATTTTATCTGAGACCTTGTTTAGAGTGTTTTTCAACTCCAGGCATGGGCGTATCTCTCCATTTTTTAACTGCCACTAGTGGAGTAGCCCAGTCTATGTTCTACCGGTTCAATTATGCCCAAGTTTTGTAACTTAATCAGCTCTTGTTTTACATCATAGTAACGTCTGGAAATGGGATGAGCATTCTGCTGAATTTGTAATTGGACCTTATAGCCCGTCACTGGTTGAGATATGCTTCTGAAAACGTTTTATATTTCTCTAATAACACTTGAGTTGATCCAAAAATTTTCTAATGTACAAAGATTAGTGATTTTGCTCCTTTATAGGGAATACTTTCAACATTTGTCTAACCAAGTTCTTCCTAATGTTGGGCTTTGTAAGTTATTATGAATAATGGCTATAGGCAGCTCGTACGAATGGTTATTATGTTGTACCTGCACTTTACATTCCCCTATTACCTGTAAAGGAGTACCTCTTAGTATCTGCTCTGTCAACTCCAATTTATTATTCTTAAAGTACAATCGATAAAAGTGAAAATCGACAACCGATATAGCTGCTCCTGAATCTACTAAGGATCAGTTAGTTCTACAACTGACCGCTAAACTTTTGTCAGCGCTAAGGTGAGGCCAACTCTCATTTTGAGTCCTCTCATTGGCAGAAATCAGACTTGGCCTCAACTTAACGCTGACTAGAAGTTTAGCGGTCAATTGTAAAACTGACTCTAAGAAAGTTATTAGTTGATATTCACAATTCACCTTTGTTAACAGCATTGATATGTCTTCTTCGCCTGTGTCTGTACCATATGAATAAGCTATTCGTACATTGGATAATTTGTAATCCATAATATCGACTTATTGCCATAATCTTGTTTTATTCGTAGTCTGCAATAGTCTTTGAAAACTTTTGAATAAGTAGAATGGTAGCTTTACTAATTGCCTCATGAAGTAGATGTGAACTATGTTCATAATTAGAAAGGTTAAGCTTGACGTTTTGTATTTTGTCTGATGAGAAGCGTACATAATTATGTGTGCTTCCAACAAAAAATTACCTTGACACCTGCGCCAACTAATATGCTGTAATGTTATGAATATATGTTATAATCTTTCAAGGAGATTATATATATCAACGTAACGTAACAATGTTGCGATATACATTTTCAGTCAATCGTGATCGAGGTAGTATCTAAATTGCACCCACGGCAAACACAGCATATCAATACAAATGATAACAATAACTATTTCTTTAATCGAAAATAGAACTCTTTGTGTTCATGTACCAATCACATATCATCGGAAGCGATGGGTTCTAATTTTTTGTTAGATTGTTACTACTTGCACCTTGAACGGTGCATGGGGGATGTGGAGGTAGCGCTCCACATTTTCTTGACCTACGGTACGAAGTGAGGTGGGATGTTCAGTCCCACGCTCGACCGCCTTTACCTTCCCAAGGCGCCCAGGAATACCAAGGACACTCTGGTACTCAGTTTGATAGGAGGCTGACTGCATCTCAGAGCGCCAGGCATGGGAACATTGAGGAAAAAATCTCCAGTGTCCTGGCCGGGATTTGAACCCGGGCCGCCCGATTCTTAGTCAGACGTTCTACTGTCTGAGCCATGGTACCTTTTTGTTACTACTTGCAAAGCACTTTTCATCATATGAGTGAACGTAATACATTTCATATAGTCGTTATCTAAATCCACTTAGTTTTCATTCAACAGGTACGTGTTCATGCTCCATCGAATGTCGTCTTCGTATCTAAGTGTTGTTTATTATATTCCGCCATCGAAACAAAAGACGATTCCAAAACATAATTCATAAATGTTCCGAATGAATGTTCACATCTCGGCAGTTAGTGTAATGAAGCAAATATATATAAAATAACATGGCCATCTATCCTAATAATTTTCCTGATCTGTGTATTGCTTTGTAGCATACTCGTAATGTGACAAATGAATTGTGATTCATGTTCTTGTTTTTCCTAAGTCTGGATGTCAAGTTTTTTCCTTACTTTGTTATTTGATGGAACTAACTACGGAACTCGCAAGTTCATCAAGGGCAGTAACACACATTCCCATTGGATGTTGTCCTGGGCAAGATCAAGCCAGTTTTCATCATCCCTTCTAATATTGTACTCCCAACGGCCACTTTCCCTCCGGCTTCCAAACTACAATGGAATATAATTTCGTGTTTCGCCCATCCAAGGTACATGACCTACCCATCTCACCAGACGTGATTTCATCATTCTTATAATGTCGGGTAAATCGTGCAGTCTGTGGAGTTCTTTATTCTGCAGTCTCCGGTCGTCTCGTCCCATTTCGGACCGTATATCTTTCTTAAAAACCTTATTTTGAGACACACGTAATTTATGTTCATTTACTGTTTGATAACACGTACTAATACCATGTATAAGTTTTGTTTCAGCCTTTTAAAATGTTTTCCTTATCACTTCTACTCAGTATGCCATTGTTACTACGTAACCCATCCCTCCGTTTCAAGGGATAAAGTTCGTGGACTATGAATCGGCGCTGGGGACCGGGAATTCAAATCTTGCTCAGATCATATGAATGTCGTTATAGTACCCTGGAGTAAGGCCAGGACGTTCACCTTGCTGTTCCTACGGACGAAATACGAGTGAATAACAAAGACGTTCTTCCATTATCAGGTGATATTTAAAACCTACAAATGTAATTTTAATTTGGCTACAAGTGTATCCCTCGTAATACATTGTTCTAACAGTGCATTATTACATATCAATCCCAGTACTATTTGATAGAATACCACTCTTTGCTGTAGATCTCTGTTTTGCCTCGTAACGTAGTAGCTCAAATAATATGGTATTCTATCCCGGTAGCGCGTCTGGCTATTAATCGGGAGGCTCGGGTTCAGATTCTGGCAAGGACGCTTGGGACTTCCTTCAGTGCTCCCATGCCTGACCCTTTTGGTGCACTCACCATTCTGTCAAATTGAATACCACTGTCCTTGGTACTCTTGAAGACCATCGGAAGTAAAGGCGGTCGAGCGTGAGTTTGGGCGCCCCAACTCAGTTCATGTCGTAGGTCGAGAATACCTCCACATCCTCCATACACCGTTCACGGCGCGTGCGCATCGCACAGGGATACTTTTACCTTAACTGTATTGTAGTTCTCAGTACTTCTCCGTACATGTAAGTTTTTTCTTAATTCCTTTCTTCTCCCTTTCACATAGTAACTCGTTCCGACAATATATTTCGTATATAATAGTCAAGTTCAAAACGGTAATACCTTAAACTGGAGAAAGTATTCCCCGCAATAAAAACAAAGGAGAGAGTGGGATTGAAATTAAGCTTTCTGGGAGAAACTTGCTGTCAGTGACGCATTAATCAGGCCGGCGTCGACAAAATCATTCTATTAATTTTTATTCATTCACACACAGTAGTTCGTTTGCCTTTGCTTAGACTCGTTTTCTTACCGTCGATTGGTCAAAATTTCTGATTTACTGTGTTCTATTTTCAGGTGAAACCCAACCATCCAGATGGTTATCCTCCCGATTGGAATCACGAGCCTGTTACGCGGTCTCCTTCAGGAATAAGGCCTGCGCATGTTCCTGAAGATTATAGGGGGCCGCCACCGTATCATCAGAATCACGTTTCAAATGGAAACGTTACAACACAGGTACATATGAATTATTTTATCTTGTATGTTTGTGTGCTTCAACTTTTGATTTTCTCTGTCTCATATAAATGTGACGGATGTGACCGCGATTTTACGCTTTTCTTCCTTTCTAGAAATGATGATAAAAAGTGTAAGAGCCAATACTAAGATTTTGACACTACCGCTCCGTTTTCACACTTTTGACTTTCGAATTTAAATGGATTTATGGACTTCAGGTATCTATGACTCAGGCCCTCTTTTCACTTCAGAGGTCACATAGGGCCTGTGACAGGATTGAGTGAAGAAATGATTTTGGGATGAAGGGCAAAACATATAGAAATGTTCACCCTGGAACTCAATGAGAAGGAACGTTATGGGTAAACTTGCAAATTGGTTACTTCGTTTCTGACAACCGCTTACTCGCATCGCGTATTGTGAAGGGTGGCCCTTGTTCAGGTCTGCTCACGGCGACATCCTGACATGCTTTCCAAGATTTTCCTCAGTCCAGCCATGTGAATATCTGGATGGTTCCAGGACGTCATCTCCTATGATGGGCTTCAGTCACAAATGTTTATTCAGGGCATAGAAATTAAGATGGGCTTCAGTCACAAATGTTTATTCAGGGCATAGAAATTAAGATATCGGCACGTGGTATGATCAGAATGAACATCCTTTCTACACACTGCCTAGGTTTGCATCTGTTATCTCGGACGATTTGAAATGCATTGTCACGCCAGGGTTTCCTCATCCCCACTGGTTGTGTTCGATGTAATGCCCACTGTCCTGGACAATTGCTCTGGACCTCGATTTCCATTAATGTTAGGCCAAACATTGAAGCAAACTTTCCTAAGACCTCTGACGATTGGACATCTGGAAGAAAGACCTCTTTTGAGCAATGAAAAGTCGCAGAAATCAATGGGTGCAAGTTGGTGATTTGATGGGGATTGTAGTAAAAAGTATCACACGGACACCTCTCTCAGGCGCTTTCCGATAGTAGGTGGGGGATGATTTGACAGCGTGATTGAGCGCCTTATGCATGTGGATCCACGTCTCTAATGTATCATCACTAAACAAGTGAGAAATCCCTTCATCGAAGTGGGAGCCCATGACGCTATTCCAGAAATACACTGATTTTAAGTTTCACGTTATTTCGTACTCTGATGATCCTGAGTGTATTTCGAGCACAGTCACCTGCAACAACCACCATGAAGCCCTTGGAGAACTTTTCATGTTTTTTCGGGATGAAGTTGTGGAGTCGCTTTTGGACAGTACTTAATGGCACGGCGTTTGTTGGTGTCATCCAGGTATATCAAGGCTTCATTCTGAGTAACTACCCACTTATCGGTAACGTTTGTACAATTTTCTGACGTTGGTGCCAAATTATCGTAATTAAGCGCCTGTTGATGTACCTGTGTGGCTAGCACTGATTCTTTGTTTGGCAAATGGATTTTCTTTTTTCATTACATTCTTGACCTATTTCACTGCTGGTACAACCCGGCATGGTTCTTCACCATATTTTTTTTAACAGTAAGCTTCAAGTGGGAAACTTTTTTTTTTTTTTTTCATTTAGATGAAGCTACCAATCTCGACTGGTAAAACTGAGGAATATACTGGGATTCCGTAGTATGGCTCAGTACCTAAAAATCTGGGTGTCTCCACAGTAGCACTTCGAAATTGAATAGGTATTTGAGGTGGCATGTGATGTTAAGTTGGGAATGTGCTTGGATGGTGTTCAGGTCACTGTTACTGGAGGTGGAGAATTGCAGGTCAATAATAGTATAGTTACTAAAAATGCTTCTTGACGTTTTAGTGGCAGGAGGTGAAGAACTAGATGCGAACGTGCAAGCCACTAAACAGTAGCGTTCGTACTCAAGTCAACCGTTCCTCCTATATTTAATAACGGAGTTGATATCGATATGCATTTCTCATCTTTCCCATCTGAACATACCAATTATATGACACCTTGATACACTATTATTTCATGCCAGTGAACACGTTTGTTGGTGATTTTGTCCTAATACATTGATCGCCTTACTAGTAAGTAAAACACGTGGGTAGGAAGACATTTTCTGGTATATATGGCTTCTGTGTGTGAAAATCGTTAGATAACAGAGAGAGCAAATAGTATAAAATAATTTGTGTGGAGAGGTAAAAATACCTGTTTCGCAACATGTAAACATTCAAGTCTCTGCACTAGTAGTAGTAGTATGTTGATTTATGTGTCGTGTACTCTGGAATTAGACTGTGCGTTGGAGACTTGGGTATACTTCAGATCTGTCATGTAGGTGATATGAATATAATTTTCATACTTGTTACTTTTACCAGTTCATGTCCCTGATAGTTACTGAGATCCAGAACGCTACTTTAATGCCAATTCGCATGAGATTTTCTTTACATGCAAGGCCATACAACATTGAATTATTTGACCCAATACAGAACAGATAGGGTTCAACTTCCTATGGATGTTATGTGGTAAGACTAGCGTAAATTGAAGTACCTGGAGTGCAGTCGCGTTGGCAAAGTAGTTAGAGCCATCGATTATTTTTACTTTCTCGTAGATAAGTCCGAACGATCCATTTTTCATTTGTCTCGATGACAATCTGAAGTATAACACCGCACACACATGTATGTATATATATGTGAGAGAGGTATAACAGTGTTTAATTGATTATTTCAGTGCAATTGTATATCTTTTTTCCAGGTTCCACGCGTTCCTGTGTCGCCTCCAAGCATGGAAGCCCCAGGGCCTTATACTCCATACCCTCCAAATCATCCGTCTCATCATCAGAATCCTCGCCCGCTTTCCGGCGTTCAGTCGATGGTAAGCCATCAACCGCAACGAATCACGCCACAAGCATCTCATAATCCAGTGCCACAATCACAATTTCAACACAATCATAAGGTAGGTGCACGCACTTTTATTTCTCTCTTATGGCTACATGCGACTAATGTGTTTGCTTAAGATACTTGTTCATACTGAGTCTGCATTCATGAGGTAGTGGATTCCATAAAAGTCTGTCTAAAATTTTGAACGGGTAACAGGTCATCCGAACTTAATTTTTTTTCTCTCTTGAATCACCAGCCAGATGCCTGGGATGATCTTTTGTGGAGAGTTTTTATGTATATTCGAGAGACAGGTTTATCTCCGTCTATATGCGATGATTATGCCTCGTTTTATTTTGTGAAGGCCCATGTACAGCCTTCACGTTTTTCACTTATGCTAATGACTTTATACATCTTTAGTTTTTATTAATTGTTATACTGGCCATTTACACCAGTAAGTGTTTTCTGGAGACCTTTTACATCTTCAGCTTTTATATTTTTTTAAAATTAATTTAACAGCTACATATTGACGCGACAAAGATAAGGGGCTTTCCCCGTATCGGGACGGGCGTAAGCCATAGTGCTGTTACCGCCCATACAATTCATTTTATCTTATTCCTGGGGTGATCCCTTAAGCCCAGAGCCGTTATCCATTCCTCAGGGTTTGTTAATTTGCAACTAAAAGAAAGTTCTTGGTGAAGATTATGTTCCGTTAAATTTGATGAAATGCAGTAACTACAATAAACTTCTCTCATCTATTTTTGTTTTTTCTTTATTTTGTGTAATAATGAAAATTCAAAATTACAAACCTGTTCAAGTACGCTTGACCTGTACTCCTTGAATTGAATAATAACGTGTTGGATGCACGGGAGACAATAAAGTTGTATACAACTTTGTAGACCTACCTATGTAAATAATTATCTTTATTGCCCTTATGTTAACTGAAAAAAAAAATTGAATTGAATCGAATAATACTATTAGTGAGAATATTTTCCTTAGAAGTGAAGAAATCGATAAAAATCGAACTAGGAGATTGAACATCCAACGCTATCATAGCCTGTCTAGAATATTCTAATTTCTTCTGTGGTGTCGATTAGTTATTTCACAAATTTATCATATATAGTTAATGCTCAGATTACAAATATTGTATGGGGAGTTCGGCTCTCAGAGCTTTTAAGTATTGTTACGAATTTCGAACTCATCGTTAAATATTTCAGATTTTCTCATGTTCAATTTGCTACATTAGAATTCGAATTTTTATATATGACCTTTAGGCATCTAAAGCACATGCCGGGATAGGGGAGGGGAAAGGATTTGGGAATGCAACATGCTAATAAAAATTATTGAAGACTCTTGTTCCGGTGAATTTCGGATTTAATTTTATTTTCTTAAAGATTATGAGATATCAATCATTGAAGATTGGAATAGATTTTATTCTTTAGTAATAACATACATTTCTCCATAGCTTTGGGAGATCCGTAAGCGTGAACATTTATATACAGGGTATCCCTGAAATAATGGTGCAAACTTCGGGAGGTGACTACTTACATCAAAATAAGGAAAAACGTTCCTTTGAAGAAATTATGCGTGGTTTTCGAAGCTACAGAAGTTAGGTCAGCATCGTCACAAATGATCTTGACACATAATGACGTAAGCGGTGTCGGCTTAGCAAATCACCGTCGAAGTAGTACCCGATACATCCTTATAAGCAGTGCTTGTGATTGAGTCTCACATAGACAGGTTTTGCAACGTAAAAATTTTGTTGTCAGGGAATCGAACTGTTTAATAGGGCAAGCATAGAAATGACCTCTACATTCGCCAGTGGTAAACATAACTTGAATAGGTGTATTGGATACGACTTCGAATATGATTTGCTACGTCGACACGGCTTACGTCATTACTTTTCGAGACATGACGGCATTTGTTACAATGCCACATGAACTTCGAGGGCCTGTAGCCGCGAAACTAGGTATATTTCGTAATTTCTTCAAAAGAAAATTTTACAGGGTAGTATTAAGTGTGTCGATATTGATAAAGTTCTGAGTTATTTACGGAAAAGTGTTTGAAATAAGATGCCTTGCCTGGTTGTAAGAAAGTACAATATTTTGCGATGAACAGAAAATTAATTAAATAATCATTTGTTTTAGCCGTTGAATTATTAAATATAGAGTTGTAAATTGTGTAGCCGTGTACATGAATTTTTACCATTGTTTTTCTCTTCTAGCCTGTGATAACAGAACATTCCCAGCAGCCTTCAAGAACCCCAGCTCATTTGTCACCAGATCAAAATCAGAATGTAAAACCAACTGGTCCGACCATTGCAAAACAGCATCATGAGCAGCAGAGACTCACACATGAACAGGTACCGTTTCAAGAGTATAATTTTATTTGAAATTACGAAAGCAAGAAGTCACGAACTAATTCAGAGTAAATAAATATGTTCTGTGGATCAATGACAGAGGAGTAAATAATTAAACGTATGTTCTGCAAAAAAGTGTTCTCCCTTTGTTTGTACGTTGCAGTTAGCTTTATTCGTACCCTGCTATGAAAGTTCCATGTAGATTTGATTCTTTGTGCAAATAACAGCGTATATTCTCGTGGGTTTGTGAGCGTTACCTCCAGTGTATCGATATTTGTAATTTTTTTTTTCCATCTGCAACTCACCATCTTTTTCTACCACCCTCCTCCAAATGGGGTTGTCAGCAAGTATCCAACGGGCTAAAAAAAGAGCCAAATCTCAGGGAAAATCAATGAAAAAGTGTAAAATAATAATAATAATTTCGTCGTGCCACTTAGTTAATGTACATCACACAGTTAAAAGTAAGTCATATGTTTCGAGACATAATACAATATTAATGATGAAGAGTCGACTATATATATGTTCGACTGCATTTAACACTCTCCTCTTAGACTTGATAGTGAAATGATATTTCGAAATATACGCGTAACTTGTGTAGTATATATTGAAACTATAAATTAAGGTAGGAGAATAAGGTTACCGTATTTATGCGAATCTAAGACTCTTTTTTTTTTCTTCTTCAAAAATCAAGGTGCGTCTTAGATTCAAGTTTTGCAAGTTTAGGCCTACATTTTGCGTTGTTGGTAAGACCCGGTTTAAAATAGAAAATGATCGGTTTTTGCCAATGAGTCACGATTAGTCTATCGTTAGTCACGACTCTGTAAAGAATGTGTACTTCAGCATTAAGCAATATTAAAAGCGATACTTAAGAACAAAATTAAGGAAATTATTTCCCATGCAGAAGCAGATTTATTATACAATTCCTTGGAATATCGTAAAAGGGTTTTATTTTTTTATTTATTTATTTTTTGTTTCATTTATAAAACGCAGTACTTTTTTATTTTTGTCTTACATTCGAGGACGTCATAGATTCGCGTAAATACGGTACTTTTGACTACAGGTAGATGTCACAGATGCAAATACTTAACGCACACATACAAACAAAAAGTAGCTGGTTTTCACCCACAAGACATGTGCACGGAACTGCTATGCTGTAATACTGAAAACCAGGTAACAGTGTAGTCAAATCAGAATGAGAGAGAAAGTTGCCGGAAAAGCACAAGATGGTGGCGGGGGTGAAGAGTGTCTGCGATCCTAGAAAACCTGGAAAACTCAAGCAGTTTTATAAATCTGGAAAACTCAAGCAAAACTATAATTTATGATAAACTTGATTTTTATGTGGACCAGTCTAGTAATTTTGGACTTCGGCTCGTCACGATTCGGTTCTTTACACCTATTTAAAATCCACACCCATGCCCCAGCCGGGACTCGAACCTGGAACCTTCGAGCCGTTGGCCTGCCCCCCGCAGACCGCACGGCCACCCGGCCGGCAATATAACTTACGATGGAAACTCAGGAAAATTTATGAGGTGAACTTGTCCACAGTTGGTAAGAGCAATGACTCGGCATGGCGGAGGTCGTGGGCTCGATTCCCACTGCTGACCGGATTTCTTCAGTTTTTTTTTTTTCCATGGTTTTTTTTTTTTTTTTTTACTTGTGAAATACATATTGTACAAGATACTGGGACTGGGTGGTGGTGGGATTTAAAAAATGCCATCGCGTATTATTTACATGTTCCAATATACTAAGAAGAACTCAGGGAATTTTGGAAAAAAAAATATCATGAAAAACCTGGAAAACTCAGGGAATTTCAAGTCAAAAAAGTTAGTAGACACCATGGATAAGTAATTGAAAATCATAAAGTGGCTTCCTGAACAAGATGTGAGGATTAAAAACAGCGAGAAAATAATTTACAAGTCTGCTAGATGGAGGAATTTTATTACCATGAGAATGAGGTGGAGCAGTTACTCTTGTGTTCACCTTATAATCGGAAGGTACAGGTTTGATTCCCACTGTCGCCCATCCTGAGGTTTTCCTTCGGTCATATCAGGCGAATACGTTGGTAGGTGGAATAAAAGTCAGTTTTGATTCTTTACAAAATCCTTCCCATTGTTGTTGTTAAACATTTCCAATGTAAAATGGCCGAAGTTGGGCGTATCTGGTAAGTGTATTCATAATAAAAGTTTGTCGTAAAATAATAATACATTTTGGTACTGGAATTTCAGTAGACGCCATGTCTGTGTTGGAGGCCTTTGTTAATAAAGCAAGAGAGAGGAAGGTTAGAAATACAGTTATTATTTTGATTACATTCTGTATCGCGTTTGTACGCTCACCAGTAAGGGAAGAAGAGTCGTTACTGTGGATACGTTGTGACGCTTTAGTCATACGTCATATCCACGACGAAATTTACGTTCGAAACATGTCATTCTTTTGTGGGGGTCAGTAAATAGTGCGGAAAAGTGTTGTCTTCACGGTGCCGTTAAGAAAGAATGTTTGTTCTGTATCAACGCTCACCAACACACATAAGAGAGGTGGAGGAAAATGGTTATAACGTAATTTGCCTTCCGCGCTTCCCGCTATTGGCCGACATTAAAGTACTACATAAGTTCATTTGTAGTATTTTTGATCCCCTTCCCTCATTGTAAGTAAAAGTTAGCAGATACCCGACCGCCTTGCCTTGTGCTTACGTAAGACCTGCCACATTTCTTATCGTTATTTTGTAGTTCAAAATACATCTAAATTCTTTAAATTTACACATGTTTTCAGTGAATCTCACGTAAGTATTGTTCAGATCTCCCTGAATGTTTACGTAATATTTTGAACGATCCCTTAAAGCCCTAGTTTCTTCCCCTTCGCCCCATCTCCTCGAATTCAGACACTCGAATAGAGGACTTGAATGCATTCGACTTGTTCTCATTCACTATAGTTCCTGTTCTTTCCTCTCTCGTAGAGTTCTCTGATATCCATCTCAACACGTTCTGCAGCATCCCAGAATAATACTTTTGCATTTCAGACCAGATTCCTTGGAACTTAATTATGGGCGGCTTCTACTTCCAGTCCGATTGTCTAGTTGCTAGAACGCATTCAGTCCTGGGATCGATCTAAGAGGTCTGGGTACACTTCCGGGATGGTATCTTCAAACTAGGCCCTGCTCTACTCCTTCACATTTCCTCTTCCGTACGCTATCCGCACCTAAACCAGAGATGCCTATAGGCCATAAATAAAATAACTGCAAATAAGGTTGTTTAAAGAGAACTGTGTATGAGCAATATTATCTAAGTGATGTTACAAGAAAAAAAGTGTGCTTACATTTGATTTTAATATTTATAGTTCCGTGCCGCTTTACAAATGGTGGTGAGTCCTGGAGACCCACGAGAGAATTTGGAACAGTTTGTAAAGATCGGAGAAGGTTCGACAGGCACCGTGTGTATTGCTGTTGACAGGACAACAGGAAGACAGGTTGCTGTAAAGAAAATGGACCTTAGAAAGCAACAACGACGAGAACTACTTTTTAATGAGGTAAGATTATTTTATTGGTAATGGAAGAGTGGGGTTTGAAAAAGACTGTGTTATAACAGGCAGGAAGCGGTACTGCTCTATCTGACGAAAATTAATCTCGCAGTAAATAGATTATGTAACGTTATATGGATCCCGTGTTAATCCAGAAATGCTGTGTTTTCACACTCAGTTTTTGAAGGTTCATGTATTAATTATCCTCAAGCGTCACAACGCCAGAAAATACGCCAATGAAGGGTTTTCTGTGCTGATTTTAATTTATTTTAGTATAAGAGTACAATAAAGGCCTGAAGAGTCGAGGGAACTCAGCTCATTGAATAGTAGGTTCTTGCCTTTACAGTAAATATAAGAGAGAGAAGTAGTTTTGGATCTGGATATCGCCTTCCGTCATTCAATTCATGAAAACATTCTCATGGTGACGGTACGATTGAGGATAAGTCTCACAGTTCCTCAATTAACGTTAATCCCTTTATAAGTTCTATTGTGTACTGATCATGTAATGTGCAAGGCTACGCAGATGTCGCTTCCTACTCTTGTGTGATACTTTTCTTAACAACTAAGTGACAGGAATCTTTGAAAATAACTGAAAGCTCTGAAAACTCTTCTGTGTGATCTATGACTGGGTTCCTACAAGCTGGTAAGTAAAGTGTCAGGGAAAATCTTCGTAAGCCACAATTTGTGAGATCGTGAAAAGGAGTCCTCTTTAAGAGGCCTCAGTACCTACACGGCGTACCGAGCCGCCGTACCTCATTGGGAGAGAATGTTGGCGTAGCATTTGGGAGATCGTGGGTTCGATCCCAGTGGCCGACCATTCCAGGGTTTTTCCTCAGTTACACCATTCAAGTGCCGGGATGGCACTTTCAACATTTGCCCTGCCCGACACTTCCCGAATCCTTTCCCTCTCCCCTATCCTGGCCTGACTGAGCCTTAGATGCCTAAAGGTCATAAATAAAATTCACTCAATTCAACCTACACTGCGTGTGTGTGTGTTTTCAGAGTGAGAGGAAGGACTCTGCAAGACTGTCTTATCACAATTTGGTAAACTTCGTTGTACGTCTGAAATTAATTCGAATGTGATACACTATGTAACAGTTTGGGTGTGAAAGTTAATATTTGTTCAGTATTATTTTGTTGACAACAACAACAGTTTTTGAAAAAGAGATATATTTTTTAATCAAAGTGGGAAGAGCAATTGAAATAAAAGACTCTCTACTATTACTCCTGCCAAAAATACATAAACTATTGAGTAGATTCATTATATGTACTTTGAAATCGGAAAGCCCTTGGGCGTATATTCTGTTTCCGTTAGTTATATTTGAAGTCAATAATCAGTTAATCATTGTAACTTCGAGCTGTCAGTAATACTATACTCTCATCGCCAGCAAGTGATAAATAGAGGAAGGATTCGCATGACTGTGTATTATTATTATTATGGTTCACATGACAAGTTTCTGAACAAGTACGCTGGGTAGGGTAAGTTGGCAGCATCGAGATATACTTTCGATGCATCATGTGTCCTGAAAGTTTTTGTTTACATCGCTGATTTTATAATTACTATTTACTTCCCAGCGACAATAGTTTTAGAAACATGAAACTTGTGTGGTTTATTTGCACCCATTTCGGCTAAGCGACGGAAAAAGAGAGACTTACGAAAACTTGATGCTTATACATAAGATATACTGATGGTGGCTTCTATTCTCCACCAATTGTAAAATACAATGTGAAGATAGTACAGATTTTAGATGTTAGCTAACGTTTCTGCGCAACGAATTTGATATTATACTGGTTGGAAACGAGTTGGTGTATTCAGAACCTCAAAATGTAATTTAAATAGGTGAATGGTTATAGAATATAGATAACTTTCTTTTCCAGGTGGTGATAATGAGAGATTATCATCATCCCAATATTGTTGAAATGTACGATAGCTTTTTGGTGAACGATGAGCTGTGGGTGGTGATGGAGTTCTTGGAAGGCGGTGCTCTTACGGATATTGTTACTCATGCTCGCATGGACGAAGAACAGATTGCAACCGTTTGTAAACAGTGTCTTAAAGCTTTAGCATATCTTCATTCACAAGGGGTCATCCACAGAGATATCAAAAGTGATTCCATTCTCTTGGCCGCAGATGGCAGGGTAAGTCGTTTTAGATTCTTTTTCTTTTATTGTAGTAGAACATTCTTAATGACATTTGATATTCCGAAGCAACAAATAAAAATATGTAATGAATAATGAACTATTTCGATATTAGAAATATACTTTATCAGTGTTACCTCGAAACTAGTAAACAGTGATTAAATTTGAGTTGGTTGTGCTCGAAAGATGAAAAGACTGCGAATGTAGGCAGAATATAATATTTTTCAAAACCATTAAGCGTTACTGCAAGCGTATCGGGTGTTGCTAGAGGTTTATTACTTCAGGTAATTGATCAGTTCATTTGAGAAGTAATTAGTAAGTGTGCCGAGGCCTCCTGTCCTTTTCTTTAAAATACTTACAAGGAACAATCGCCAGGTGACGCAGCCCGATTTTGATGAAAATTCGTATGTAGAAACAATGCCTAGGGTGGAAACTTTCACAGCCGAAATTATAGATGCTGTGTCCAACAAATAACGACAAGGGGACCCGAGAAAGATGGAACGTAGAGAGCAAGTAAATCGAATACGGAGCACGGAAATCTTCCTTTTCTTTTATAAACTGGTG
>JAGDQP010036635.1:0-18970 GCA_022664845.1 Lepisma saccharinum | reverse complement strand
TCCATCTCTCTGTTCCTATAGATTTCGATGAGATAGATCAGTCGCTAGATCGATCGGCTTGTAATGGGGTGTACTCACGTTAGATTAGGGTGCCAGCCAACCTGATTGAGATTTTTACTGGATTTCCTCCATCACGCCATGGGAATTCTGAGATGGCATCTTGAATAAGGCCAATCTGATTCTTCCCTCTTGTTATTATTTTTATTATATGCAAGGCCAAATATCCAGGATTGGGCTGCACTTCGATTTTGTTAAATATATAAATAATATTCAGTGATATGTATTTTCCACAAGTACTTCTTCTTCTCTACTTCTACTTCTTCCGTGTCAAACGTGTTTATCTTAACACAACTAGTAGTTAAATCAACTGAAATGTGACTCCTTGCTACATTTATTTCTTTTCCCCATAATATCTAAGAATATTGTTGCATGAGGTTGTAACTGAAGATATTTTAGACGATTTCTTCCTCCAATAATGCTGTAATGTCCAAGAAATGACCAGATGGCAAGTCTCAAAATTTAATTCCCCTAATAAGGTTTAAGTGAAAAAAAAATCAACATTCATTAAAAAAAAATATTTTCAAAGCATTAAACGATCCAAACCAAAGACAAAGCATTGATGGGTGGTTGTATCTCGAGAAAATACACATGGGCATAGAGAAAGAGAGAGAGAGAGAGAGATAGAGGGACGGACTTTGCTGGCGAAGCAAAATATTCTACTCAACTATGTCGTGAAGAAAGCTGATCACATAAAAATAGAATGAACATAGGCAAAGATGCTTGTGTGCCACTTTATTTTAATGAAACTTCATGAAAAATGCAAATAACTAAATTTAACTATGCAGCTGACTTTTCTCTTCTTTAATTAGTTCCTTATATTATGCTGAGTCAAATAAGTCGACAATAAAAACATCTCTAAACCCTGTTCAAAATCGAGCGACCAAGTTGCCATAACAATTAGTGAAAAGCGAATTTGACTCTTCCCTCAAGTTGCTTTCGAAATCGTGCATATTGCTACTCTCTTTACAAGCAAATCATATCTCTGCGAACAAGTCGCCTCGTGTGTGATGCTCCATAAAAGGCATAGATTGCCATATATTGTGCGATTTGATCGCGCGACCACGACGATTAATGTGGGTAGGGCTACGGTCTCCACGTAGCTATTTCTTCTCTTCTAGGAAGGGAACAAAATGAATAACAGTGCCAAATGGAGCATTAAGACAACAATAATAATAAGCCAAGTAATGGGTTTATGATAGACCAAACCTGATTGCCTTCGTACAAAATCAAATGCTCTTTAAGAACTATTCACAAAGAGTTAAAATCATCGTCTTCACCACTCTTTCAGACCATATGGAATCCAGCGGTCTATGACTCATCTGTGTCTGACTCGTAGTTACTGAGATCTAGGGAGGAACACATTGAGAATACCAAGCGACTGAAAAGTGCCTGCCAATTTTAGAGTATTAGTTTTCGTTACCGTTTCAGATCATGTGCAATACAACGTTGTATGCTTTATATGTGTGACTTATAGTTACTGCCCAGAAAACATGCTTGCTTGCAACAAGTTTGTCAATCACTCGCTGTAAGCTTGTCAAACTTTATATGGTATTGAACTCAATAAACAAGCTGATACAGAATTGTTGCAACAACTGGATTTCGTAACTAACCTAATTTCAGTTTATTGGAAGAAGCAGTTTTGCGAGGAAGCTTAGCTAACTTGAAATCTAATTGAATTAAATTTCGTTATACTTCCGTTGTCGTCTCGTACGCTGAAGTTACATCATGTGTTTCACCGTAACAAACTCTTCGTCACCTTCTACATTTTTTTTTACCGTAGGCGTCTCTTGCGACCTGATGAACGAAGTGTAAATAGCGCTTGGAAAGGGAGCTAGAGAGAATTATTCCGTGTTCTGATGACTGAAACATTGGGTTAGTGTGCCAACGCTCCTCGGCTCAGTTCCCACTCAGGGCAACGTTTCTATTTTCTGCAGAAGTACATTATGTTTCACTTTCTTATCCTGTCAAGCTATTTCAGCCTTGATCCTTGTAAACTAGATTTCTTGATTGTACCTTATTTAAACATTTTTGCTTCATTTTCTTAGTTTCCATCGAGTTGTCTCACTTGTCAGAAAAAGCCATTTCCTTTGAATTAGGTCAAAATCCCCATGTGAGTGAGACAATTGAGAGACATATAGATTAAGAATAATAAGTAATTGAGAAGGACCTGCCAGTTTTAGAGTCAACTCATTCGCATAGCTTTCCTCAACCTTTCAAACCATAACGAATCCATCGGTGTATGCCTTATATCTTTGTGACTTGTGGTTACTGAGATCCAAGACGGGGGACAGACAAACATGCAGATGAAAAATACAAAGCGATTGACAAGGAGCTGTCAGCTTTAGAGTCAGTCATAGTTTTCCTCACCGTTTCTGACCATAAGGGGTCCAATGGTGTATAACCCATTTCTCTCTGACTTGCTATTGCTAAGATCTAGAATACTAATCGACTGAAAGGGATCTGTTAGATTTAGAGTCATAGTTATAGTTTTCCCAATTTTTGCAGACCATGAGAAATTCAATAGCCTATCTTTTTCTAACTTGTAGTTAAGTTCTTAATAAGTTCTAGGGGGAACGGACAAATAGTCTATAGGTTAATACGTAGTCAGAATTAAGAAAACTAAGTAAACGAAAAAGAACTGTCAGTTTTAGATTCTGTCATATTTCCACCCACCATTTTAGAATATTAGAAGTCCAATGGTCTATGGCTTATCTCTGTCAAACTTGTAGTAGCTGATGCTTATTTGTCTCATCGTCGAATCTGGATTAAATTCGAAGTCTTGCCATATTAACATACATGTTCCATGGAGTTCATTCCTTCATCCGTTACGTAGTTTCTAGTGTTCAAATTAGTAGGGCAACACATTTTTGTCAGCGCCATTTTATCCAAGAATTGGACTGGAATTTAAAACTCTGGTTTTTTAACTCATGCTTTTGGCCAATAAGCAAGGAAGAGAGCGTGTCTGTCTCTGTTTATAGGTTTATCTAATCACTGCTTGAGTGAAGTCTGCACCGCTGAGGGAGAGCGAACTATATTCATTTGCTCTCCAGAACTGTTTAAGCGGAAATTTCGTGTATGGTGTGTTGCCTATGTTCGTTACCTTGAATTTTCGAGTTTCTTCGTTCTTTCTCCACTGCCTGAACATTTTTTATCTTGAAATTTCTTCAACCAAACAGATTTTCTTTGCTATTTGAGTCATGAACGTTGGCTTTTTGTAAGACATATGCTGTTGATAATGTCGCAATAAATCATTATATAAGTAACGTGGTATTAGATTCAAATAATAACTTGGAATTGAGATTGCCCTTATCAGTATGTCTTCTTTAAATTTACGCCTTTTGTTCTCTTTTGTTGGAAATAAAAATTTAATGAGTTTATTGACACGGGATAATGTGGTTTAATTTTTTTATTTGACCTATTTTTACGATACCGTCGATTCCGAGCTTTGCTTCATTTCCCACATGGTGTTTTCGGAAATGCCGTTTCTTCGGGTTTATGAATTTTACTTTCATGGTACTTCCTTTTTGTGCCACCGTTCTCGTCTCTTTCTCTTGTTTTTTTTTTAATTTTTATATTTACGTTGTGGTTTAATATTTTGTTCTGTGTTTTGTCTAGTAAGTTACATATTCCACTAGGTTTCATATAAAATTTTCCTTTTGTTTTGCTAGAGTGTAAATTTGTGTCGGAATTACTAGAATTTACTATGACTTTCCTTCCATCTACTAGATCAATGTTAGTATTTTCTAGACAATTTACTGTACCTTCAATTACATTAGATCAACTTCCGTAATTTCTAGACACCGGGGTGAACTTTATTTTCTTCAGAAACTTCTGAGAATGCTTTGGAGAACACTTTACAACTTCGAGCGTTGAGAAGCTCCGCTCAGTGAAAAAATCACAGCGAAAACGGTTTAGGGGCATTATCTAACATCCATAATAATGTTTAAGATACATAATAAACATTTATTTTATACAATATCTCTTGCTTGTTTATCTATTCATAAATTAATTCCTTAGTAGATCCAAAATATGACGATGTGGAACGAGGCATACCCATAACAAAGAGAATTGTTAAGAATTTACCGTATAAAATACTAAAAAAGTTAAAAGTTTTTCGAAATTTTAAATATAGTTTTCGACATGGCATTTCCTAGCACCAGTTCTGTCTGTCAATTTCCTCTCCTATTTTTGAACATGCCTTTGGCGAGATATTGCCACATCCTTATCATCCTTATTGTGTTTATACTCTCGTCTTTTTCACCTATCTCGGAATTTTGATATGGAAGTACCTCTCTGCCTTATGTTATCAACTTATGTATATTTTGGCATGGTATTGGAATTTGAATTTTAGTTTTTAAGGCCTTTAGGCAACTTTGGCTAAGATCATTTAGGCATGCTATATGGCATGTATTCTCTTCTGGATTCAAGAACCAAACGGTTTTCTCCACATAAAGTTTATGTACCTCCGTTAGTAGGGCACTCTCAAAGACCAGGTGTTTTGTAGCATAATACTACCCTACAGAATCAGTATCTGAAAAATTCAGATTCCTAGTTGGTTCCTCAACAGAGATTTAAAACATCAAACTTTGGTATAATATTTGAAAATCATATTTTGAGCATCCATAGTATAGAAAGGAAATAAATCTCAGCCTTAACATTTTGTAGAGGTTGGCTATAGTACTCGGTGTATCCCTAAACATTGATTGGGCCTTAGTAAGTATTTCTTGTAAATATAAAGGTAAGCAAGAAAGTTCTGTTGCTTTTTCACCCACCACTTTCGAACATCGATATGTCACCTAAGACGTACCTGGAAGATACAAAATAGTCCCCATCAGCATCGACAACCCTCTGCCAATGTTCTGGAAGCTCATTGATTCCATCGCGGTAGAACTTGTTGGGCCATGAAACGAAGAAGGTATCAAGTGCATTTTGCACCTCTACTAGGGATTTGAACTGGCGTCCTCTAAGGTGATGGAACATGTGAAAATCAGGTGGTGGAATGTCCGGTGAGTATGGCGGATGCAATAGTGTTTCCCATCCAAAACCTTGAATAGTGTCCCGGGTCATCATAGCCAAGTGGGACTTAGCGTTGTCCTGTAACAGGAGGACCCCTTTGCGATTCAGAAGTGCTGGCTCCAGAGTGTTGAGCTTTTCTTGAAAACGGCTCAACTGCTGACAATACAAAGTTGCATTGATGCTCTGACCAGCTGGTAGCAGTTCCCGATGCACGATGCCGCGAGCCGTCCACCAAACACACAGTAGTACCTTCTTCTGGTGCAGTACTTGTTTTGGCTGATTTGGAACCGGTTCATGGGGTGCTAACCAATGATGACGGCGCCGTGGAGCTTCGTACAGGACCCACTTCTAATCACATGTCAACACCCTGTCCAGAAATGGCTCCTTCTTCAGACGAGACAGCAAAGAAACACAGGTGTCTGCTCGCGTTGCCTTCTGGCCCGGAGTCAAATCATGTTGTACCCATGCCCCAACTGGTAGTGCTTCCCAAGTTGATGGAGATGCTGCCGAATGGTTTTTCCACTCACGCTGAATTGTAGTCCCAGTTCCTCACATGTCTGGTTACTTTTTGCCTCAAATGCTGCCTGAAGATCTTCAATTGGTACCTGTGTTGGTCTTCCTGCACGTGGTGCGTCTTCGAGTGTTTCGTCACCGTCCTTAAACTTGGTAAACCACCGCTGTATTGTCTGCGTAGTCGCGACACACTCACCAAAGGCCTGGCATATCTTCCGCCCCGCTGCAGCTGCGTTTGACCCCAGTTTGAACTAGTACAGCATACACGGCCTTATGACGCTCTGTGGAGGACATATGTTCACTCTGTCCTTCCGTACGTTCACGGTGGAACTGAACTTCCACAACCAGGCAGTATGTTGGCTATACCCACACCAACAACTGACCTTCGCCTGATTTCCATTCTGATTCAACTCACGGTGTAAGGGCCAATTGAACACAGACCTCCACAAAAAGCGACAAGACTTTTGGTCCCCTTTATAGAAAGAGATCTGAAAAATGTAAATTTTGTCCATTGTCTAACAGAAGTTTGAAATCCACATTATAGTTACAACACGAAATGGTAGTAAAGCCATGTTATCTCTTGCAACTAGCCTGTAGTATGCTGAGTCGAATACTTTTTAATACAAGAATCTATGATTTACCTTGGTTAAGAAACTGAGCTTTCCGTAAATGTCTGCATACTGGGAATTTGGTGTGCACCATCTAATAAGTGTTGGCACCTAATCGAACCATGTGAATAACGGAAAATATGTGTGTTTTTATACTACTAGTACATAACCGTAATGATAAAGAAAACATGTAAAAAATGAAAGTGGTCGAGGAACTAACTTTACGAAGAATACACTACTTTAAATGGAATCACGCAGAATTCAAAGCAAATGAATACGAACCAATTCTGTCTAGGAACGCAACACATGGAACATACCACCTTCACGTCTGCCGTCTGTAAACTGACATCAGTATCCTGTCCGATTAGGATGAAATACATATGCTCATATGATACACCTGTCAATCTAATTTTTTACATAAGGAATAAGGTGCGAACGAAATTAAAAAAATATTTATATTGCTCAAAATAAACTCTCTGTGAAGAATAAGAACATATATTTTACTTTATTTTTCTTAACGCTTACTTAGAATAATAGAATACTGTTTCCGCCCATAAAATACATTTTATCTTTTCTTAACTTAGAATACCATTAAAGATCACTTATATTCTTCATCAAAATTCACAGAAAATTCATATTACAATTTTTACGAAATCATATCATCACTTAATTTAGTCTATAGCATACCAAAGTGGGATCGCAGAGGGACCTCATAACATTTTGCTCAGTGCTGACTGATAACTAGATAACTTGGATAGTCTCCGATTGTTCTATCCCTTCTTCGTTTAGTTCTAGTTGGAGAAACGCAGAAAGAGAACAAAGTACGATCACGAGTTTTGTAGAGAAAAATGCTTAGCTGACTATAGGAACTTGGCATTTTTGTTCTAGTGCATGCCATTATTATAATTATTACGGACTTTATTACATAGTCTATTTATATGTTCGATTTTATGTTTAATTTTGTTTCTTACTATGTTTCCCTCTTCATGTCGTATTATATGCTAAATAATATATCCTACTTTATGTTGTATTCCATGCTATATTATATGTTCTATTCCATGCACTATATTGTAATATAGTCTATTAATATCCTATATAGTGCTATTTTTTAAAGCTGCAAATCTTACACCTACTACCTGTTAATGTGCAACTTGTTTTATACTGAAGAAACTATTGTTCTTATATTATATTTCTACTTTACAATGAAAAAATATGAGAATATGTCTCCAGCATGTTAGTACTCTTGGAATAATAACATTTATATTCTATACAATTAGATATATCACCAGTCCCATGAACCTGAGAAATAACATAATTGTGAAAATATACTACTGTCGAAAATATGGTACTATGAAGAAAACAATGGGATCCCCTAGTAGGCCCACATGGTAAGAAATGTCTATCAATTGACTTTGGTATGATGACGATTAAAAGAAAATGGTTTTTAAAATAAGTAAAGTTTTGAATTCTTTTTTTTTAATTGAGTTCGCAAAGCACTGTTACACTAAAATAATATTTTTAATAGTCACTAGTTAGCTATTGACATTATAATAGCAATGGCGCCTTCTTAAGACATGTCATAAAGAACAGCAGTTGTTCGAGTGACGCTGGCAAAGGACTCAAAGGACTCAGTGAGTTAGCGGCACTCAGATAGTATACAGTTAGTTTCAGATCTACCGAAGTATAAGTCCGATTTTGATGCTTCAACTTACATTTGAAAGCTCTTTCCAATATTAAGACACAGGAAAAAAATGGGTTCGTAGGATCTCCTTGGGATTCCCTAGAGCGCTTTGAAAAAAATATCAAAATTTCACATTTTTTAAGGATAGCACTGACCCCAGACCATATAGGCAGCCGAAACTTACTGCATCTTATTCTACGCTTCAATACGTTTCGAACGGTGTATCATACGTTAAAATCGGTTGAGTGGTTCAAACGTTACGACTTTTTTTTAACCGAATCACAAAATTTTCACGAATGATAGAAAGGTATGTCCTTCATTCTGTGTGTCTTTTTGTTTTAGCCCCAAGTTGGTGGTACCGGGGGGAAGGGGGGGTTAGGGGTCCATTGCGGGCCCTCATGATAATGGGGGTAAATCCAAGCTTAAATTTTTGATAGGAGTTACGGTTTTCGAGATATGGAGCAAAATCGATCTTGTATCCTTCCGCCATAGTGACACATGCCACTTTTTAAATACGAGCCCGTACGGACAACACTCTCCGCCACTGCTCCACTCATCTGGGCATGACGTAAAGGACAAAAAATGTAAAGATACATGACCGTACCTAACATTACCTAACCTCCACGTTCCCATGGTCAGTTATTTAAGAAAATGTACGAATAATGCAAGAAAAAAATATTAATCATAAAAATAAATTTTGAAAATTTACATGACCGAACCTAACCTTAAATAACCTCCACTTCACCATGGTCACTAACTTAAGATAATGTACGTAAAATGCAGGAAAGCAATTATTAATAGTGAATATAAACAGATGAAAATATATTCTGAAAGGAAAATCTAGTGTTAACCTCGCCGGGACTTGAAACAGGGCTTTTTTGTTTACCAACTAGACGCCTTAACCACCAGGCTACCGAAGCAACCTCGCAGATGTGGTTTCTCCGTTGTTACAGTGCACGTGTCTCCTACACGTTATAGCGCGTGTGCAGGAGAGAGGAGCATCGGCATAGATGGCTCGTGTTACAGTCTTTTTTTTAAAGGCAGCCTTACAAAATAAGTGATATCAGTACAAAACCCCGTTTCGGGTAAAGGAAGTGTGACGCAAGAATTCTACTCACAAAAGAAGTGATATATATTTTGCGAGTGACTTTCTCTTTGTCATTATGGCGACAATTTTGCCTTTGTAATAAAATTAAGAGACAGTATCCTTCCGCCATAGTGACACAAAGAAAGTCACTCGCAAAATAGATATCACTTCTTTTGTGAGTAGAATTCTTGCGTCACACTTCCTTTACCCCAAACGGGGTTTTGTACTGATATAATATTACACTAAGGAGATATATAGTCACTAACAACAAATGTGTGGTATTTAATGTGTCACATTCCAGTTGTATTACCTTAAATAAAAAGTTAGATTATACTCACCTTTAAGATAAATTCAAATTTCCAGTTATGGAAGACTGATAAAAACTAGCAAATATGAAGAAAAGTTTCATAATCATATGGCGTATATTCTGTAAAGTAAAAGCCATGCTCAGATTAATTAATTGATATTTAACACATATAATAATGTCTATTTTATGGTTTATATCAAGTTTTAGTGTCATTGTTAATAATAGTGCAATCACATTACAAATTACTTTGACTGAAGATTAAATTGTGCACGAAGAACTTTGAAATGAGAAACAACTTCCAAGTTGTTAAAGAATGAAGTTAATATCCATGTCGTTATAAACAGATAAAAGTGTAGCTTGAAATTAGCTGAACTAATGACAATCTGAGAGTAATCTGGAACGAATATGCCAAAAATACCATTACAAAATAAATGATGCGAGCATATGTTGTGACATGTGTGAGTCAATGTTTCAGTCTTCTTCTGAAATCTTTTATAACATTTTTCACATTATTATTTCATTGAATATGGCAATCTTTGAATAACATTGGCATTTATTCTTCTAACAGAAAAAAATAAAAATAACTCTATCAAGGTAAAAAAGCTTATCTATTTACAGTACTTTAAAATCTTCTTCGCTTCGCAGTAGCTCGGGGACTCCACTTCCACTTCATAATATTAACTAAATTGTATGATCATTAATCAATAACAAAATGAACATAGGTGGATAAATAGGTATGCAGATATAAACATCAAAAGTAATATATTTTCTTAGTTCATATAATACTGCATGTAATGATTAACGATTACATAATAGCATATAGATATTTCAGGCTTTATTAAATTATTACATTAATATGTTTTAAACAGAACTGAATCTGTATTAATACATTTTCTTGAGGACAATATTATTTTTCTGTATGTAATACTCGTGGGAATCATATTATAGTTATCAAATGTAAGTGTGTGTAATAACAATAAAACAAATACTTTAATAGGAAGAAATTAAATATTAATAATTAATCTTGTTTTTTTTTTTTATTGTGAATCTCTTCCTTCACTTTTACAAACCTACTGTCTTGTACCACATAGTTTTGTAACTTCTCGTACACTGGTGTTCCATTTTTCTGCGTGATATGGCACCCTTCGTAAAATTCTAAATCAGTTTCTGGTATAAGCGTTAAATTAGTGAACCATGTCGCCAGTCACCATACTGTATTTTGAAGTCAAACCGTAATGTCTTTGAAACCGGTTTAGTGTTACAAAAAATAGATGGTATTGATAGACCGTGGGCCTTGTACGAAACTCCAGTCACTTTTAAACTTCAAATTAATTTTATGTATTTGTCTACTCTCTCTAAAGCCCCAAATATGTCGAGTACTCACTGAGAGCTCTAATTATGAAATACAATATCTTCGATTAGCATTGTTATGCGAATTTTAATCCTTACCAATAAATTGGAGATCCACAATTGTTGCTTTAGCTTAATTACTGCTCTTAAAGCAACAACACGGAACACAGTAAGGGCACAGATAATCCTACATGTGTTGTTCAGAATTGAAACAGAATGTTTAGAGAATGAAGTATTACATTTGGACTATCATCTCTTCACACTTTATTTCTATATTGTCAGTTACATACTCTGCTGAGGATCAAACATAACTGAAGTATAATGCACTTTTCGTAATAATAAATTGATTCCTAATGTATACAAAATGTAAGATAACAGCATTCCCTGTGTAATGCGCACACGGCGTGCATGATAAAGGTAGCGCCCCACATCTTCTTGACCTACGGCACAAAGTGAGCTGGGGTGGTCAGTCCCACTGCGTTACCGCCTTTACCTCTCAAGGTACATAGAAATACCAAAAACGCTCTGGTACTCAATTTGATAAGAGACTGAATGCACCTCAGTGCGCCAGGCATGAAAACACTACGAGAAAAGTCTCCACCGTTCTAACCGGAACTTGAATCCGTGGCACTCTATTCGCAGTCATAAGTGTTGCCGCCTGAGCAATTGAGCTTCCCATACATACAAAATCTATATAATTTTTTTGAGTCCCAGGCCAAACTCACTACAATACGGTTGTTGTCAATGTTCATTCGTTTAATAAAGCAGAAAATTTTAGAAATTATAAAGTTAGAATTTCCGTCATCAGTAATCTTGTAAACTAGACTACTTATATTTTACAGGGACTACCGATAAACGCTTTTTTTTTTAAATATAATACACAGGGTAAGGAAATACCTGAAACCCAGTGCCTAAAATTTGTGATGGATTGAGACCAAATATTGGAATCGGTAATAGGTAATTGTTTGAACCTTCACCTCTAGAATGTTAAGATAGTGGCGCTACCAGTGAGCTCCGGACTCTTGACCAAAACGAAACGTTATGCTCTTTTAGAGCTCATCGAACAAAGTTTAACTGCCTGTTCGGGCCTTTTTGCCTTAAGGTGTCTTGCAATTGTAGCTTACATTGGTTTATTTTTATGCAGAAACAGTAATTTGAACAGGTAATAGCGCCTGCGATCGTATACTTTTGGGTGTAGTGCACTTCACTATGGCTACCACAAATGCTATTGCGTTTTCGTCATTTATGTTCCTTGGTCGAACTCTTGCGTCTACTTATTTGTTTTCATTCCACTGTGAAATATATCTGCTTCCTCCGTATAATGTGCGTTGAACACAGATGAAATCATGCTGCCAATAACACAATTATTCGGCAGAAAAATCCGGATCGCTTGTTCGACTGCCGAATCGCCTATACAGACGGAATGAGAAACCATTAACATTCACTAAATACTAATACTCCAGAGTTCCATATCTGTTAATTAAATAAATGTAGGAGAAACACGGTTTGACATTTGAATTTCAGCGTACAATCTTTCATAAAATGATATGTTACATTACTTCCTTCGAATTTCAACCGTAAAGGGTTTCAAAACTTTTATTTCACCTTGCAATGCTTAAAGAAACAAAAAAAACAAAAAACATCAGAATATTCTGTTATGTTTCTTTCGTTAGCAACCTACATTCATTCTACGTAGGAATGGTTAATTATTAAAATATTGTGAATAGAAATAGTAACTGCTTTAGATTCTACATATATTTTTAAAGCACAATTTCAAGAATAATATAACACTTCGGCCCGAACGATAATTATAACAACAATTAAAAAGCAGATATTAAATTTTGTTCACGATTCGGGCACCAATTTTAGGCCTTGTCATATATGTCACGACTAGTAACGAGCGTTTACTATTCAATTCCATAGATGGCAGTGGCCATTCAAACTATAGTTAGTTTGAGGTAACGTGAGTGTAAGGTAACGTCCAAGCATACTTTAAACAATTAGTTTGAGATAGTATAGAAATCTGTATTGATAACAAATGCCATGCTTTTCCTAAATGCATATTTATTGTAACATGCGTAATCTTTAATTTGTTTATTCATAATTACTCACTTTATTTCTCATCAACGCATCCGTACTATTTCATACTAAGGACAAAACGTTAGAATTAAGCTTAAGAATGCATGACGAGTAATTTTTCAATATATACGGGATTGTTGTTATATGGGACTCAATACTGGATTATTCATTTTGAATACAATGAAAAGGCAAAACGAAAAATACCTTATGAGCCACCTAAGGAATTCATATCATGATATATTTTGTGATTGTGTTTCCAGTGTTGGTATTATTCTAGTTCTATTGTAAGATTGTTGCAGCTGTAGGAAAACAAATTGCAAGAACAATAACGCTTTGTTAAATGAAGAAGCTGGACAATACAACTTTTTATAACAATATTTTAGCTGTGTAATTTTACTTCTACTAACCCATTCGGAATGAACAATCTCAGCAATCTCTAATAAAATGTTCTAGTATTAACCCAAACGCGCACTTCTAAAGAAAGGTTAAGATTCAATTTTATGAGTAGTATATTATTCGTCCTGATATCAATTTGGCCAGAGAAGCTCAAATGCACGTTGATCCAGAAGGAAAACTTGAGGAACATAAACTGTACGACACATTATATTTTTAAAAAAAGTTTCTCATTTCCGGACAGAATAATGATAATTTACAATTCATTTAAAGCTATTTGTAGGGACTATTGACACTCTGAAACAATAAATTTTAATAATTTACATCATTGATACCCACCTACCTTTCTTATTTCTTAAACTATTTAAGTTTTTTTTTTGTCTGTGACCAAAGTTGAGAGAAGATCATATATGCTTGGTATTATCAGTCCAACGTGGCTGTTTCTCCTCAGAATCGGTGCAATAGTTGCAACATTTTGCTTAATCTTTTCCCCTGGCTGCACAAATCAAGATGTATTTGCTGGTCTAACTTGTGTCGCTGCGTCAATTTCTATTTAAGCCTGTTTTTTCTTGAATGTAGAATATTTTTAATTGGTTTTCTTCTTTGAAATGCTTCTCAAAGCACTAATTGAGCATCATTAGGACAATACATACATATAACATCGACCTTAGAACTTCCATTTTTCATGCTTGATTGAAAGTATTCCCTTGTTAACTTGTATAACAATGTTTGGAATAGTTACATTTGATATAATTTCATATTAATTTTTTCATTGATTCAAATTGTGTTCAATTCGTTAGCTTGTCTCACGCAACTGCTGTAAAAGCTTACACCACTACGTTGACTGCTTAAATACCATTTCTGGATCCTATTAATTATTTATTTTTTCTTATGTGAATCCATTTACACTAACACTGCACTAAACTATAACACAATACTACACGAACATACACAATAAATTCTCTATTATTTTAAAAAGAACTGACAAATTTTACTTCAGTTCTATTTGGGGAGTTTGTTTTACCTACTTTTCACAAGATTGCCTTATTTACTTAGAAGTAAGCGATAACATTCAAAGAGATGGAAACAATTCATTACTGTAAAGGTAAGGTCACAATCCATTACCTCAACACGGGCAATACTAAACGAAAATTCTCTAATAATTCAATACTTCTAAGAATTCTTGAAAAACGCACTTGATTGAGAGATTGATCAAAAAGTCCCTAACAATCACCGTGTGGATGGTAGTTAAGGAACCATACATTTCGTCGAAACGCGTCCACTATGTAATAGATGCTGTTTGGGCTACAGGAAAGTATATTCAGCGTCGATGTCGAAATTGCTATCCGAAGACCAAGAAACCACGTGAATGTGCATGACTCATCTCAAGCAGTTTACTGTCGTGGGGAATGAGTTCTTGAAACACACCGTAACTGGTGATGAGACAATTGTTTACTTCACGACCCTAAGCAGTCGCAGCTCCTTACTCACAGGCAAACACCTATCGTACACTCGTCCCAAGAAGTTGAAGCTCACGGCATCTTAGCGCAAAGTCCTGATCACAGACGTATGAGACTATCGAGGTGTATTGCTTCTCGATATGTTGGAACATAGTGAAACGGTGAATGCCGACATGTATTGCCGAGCCCTAAACAAATTACACAAGGCTATTCAAAGTAAGCGACCGGGAATACGTCTGGCAATGTCATTCTCTTGGATGACAATGCTTGTCCGCATGGGGTAAATACAATCAAGGATTGGTTGCGGAGTTTCGACTAGGAGATAATGGACAACCCAGCCTACAGTCCCTATCTAGGCCTTATCGACTTTTAGTTGTTTTACCCCCTGAAGCGCCATCTTTTAGGAACACACTTGCAAACAAAGCAACGGGTGTGTAATGTCATGAGTCTCATGACAACATGGCTCAATAATTGCAATGCCCAGTTTTTCTGAAAATGTAATATATGTATTTCAACAGCAATGTGACATGAACCTGTACAGATGATGTGCATATGTGCGTAATTAACGACCAGGACATACGCCCTACGACATGTAATAAGTTCAAATATATTACATATATATTTGTTCCCGTATGGTAGCACTTTACATGTTACACTATTTTTGAAACAAGCAAATTGAATACATCTGAAATATAATATTTTCATACTACGTTTTAATCAGAACACAACATAAATATTCACAGACTACACTCGTCATGTTCTTTGTTTAAACCAGAGTCAATCTTAAGATCTTAAGAGGATTCATATTCTAGAAGCCTGGAGATTAATCGTAACTCTAAAAATATGCAACCTGGCAATTCATAGGGTACTTCAACGGCAAATATATTCAATGTCACGCATGTAATTATATATATATATATAAAATTAACCAGCGCCCAACCTATTGTTTGGAATCTCGGAAATATAAGAATTACTTGTATAAATATAAAAGGTCTACTGTACAAAATTTAGACCAGTGAAACATAAATGAAACCCTTTCGGTGAAACATGCACTGTTAAAATATAGATATTGCTACCCTGAATGGCATTTCATTGATTCTTTATGCCTAAAGATAATATGTGGCTTATATTAGCTGCTGCAGATTTAATTTGTGCCACGTGTGTGGTCCGTGTGTACAGCACTGATCCGCAAATAGGAAGGGAGTGACACTAAGGGGCTCTTATTTTGTGGCCTAAAAACGACACAATGTTTAGCAGGTGTTTATTTCTCTGGTTTCTTAAAGTACAGTATAACGTTTGTTTGTTCATTCAACGCAAACAAACCCGAGCCAAGAGTTAAACAGCTTTAAATCAGTGTCCGGAAAAAGTATTAACAAATAGGAACTACCGCGAATATATGGTACAGACTCCCAACCCTTTCAACACATGCAACAATTACTCCAGACAGTTTATTCATGCGTAAATGTATCGATTTCAGATCTTAAACTGCTACGCGAACTCCATACCATGAACTTTTTTAGTGGAGTACTGATAAACAGAACAAAGCTGTCATCCAAATACAACAACGTACAATTTAAATTGACTTAGTTGAGCAGGAATCAGTTAGCAGCGGGCCGTAAAATTTTCAAAGTGCTTAATGCATTGTGTTTCTTCATATACTGTAATGATACAATGATACCAGATGTATATCGCACCGACTATAGTGTGAAACTTCCAGTGACGATTTCTAATAAGCATTGTTCCAAGCTGAAGTGTGTCTTATAGGTGCTTTATATATATCGAATTGTCCTGTGTGTACAAATAACCGTTGCTTTGGAACACCAGGGTAACACTAGGCTTCAAAGTGAGCGGTTGCTTGCTTTTCATGGAGCATCTGACTGCTTACACTAGTCGACATTTTGAAAGAAATTGTCAGTTATTTTCAAACGAATAGGTGATTCTGAGAGTATTTTTAATGGTAATAAAAAAATAACAGCTATTTTCCTCATCACGCCAGATGTTTGCACAATTATTTTTTCCCCAACACTTTTAAAGTGCATTAAGAAATATTACCCATAAGAAGGTATGAATGGACAGTCAGCAGATATGTTTTACTAAGCATTTCATTTGGAATTCAAAACTGAGTCTTCTTAAGGTAATGCAACTAGAGAGACAAAAGTATACACAGACTATAACTTTCCACTGTTATTTTAGGCTAAATTGGGCTCATCATTCATTCTTTTTAACTCCAATTCTCCTTGGTTTTCATAACGACGATATCAGAAGAATTGCTACGAGTATCTCTCTTCTTCATATAATAATGTTATCTCAATATTTTACTACTCCATTTACCGTGATATGTTTTCTATATTTCCACGATGTCGAATTGAAATCTTTCTCCCTGGTCCTTGCTGACATCACCAAGATCGACAGGGAAGAAATGAAAATAAGAATAGAAAATGCCTATCCTCAAACAAAGATTATACACTAGTGCGCGGAAATTATTCAATATATTTAACAATTATTCGTTTCAAATTAACCACAATAATATATATAAGTCTCTATTGACGATTACTGTTTCTCTTCCAAGAGATTTCTCACAAACAACACGCAATAAGTCAACAACGACCAATCTTCTTTATTGTATTTCCAATAAATAAGAATTTTTTGTTGAGTTTAATGCATTTATACCGCTATTTAAGTTTCCACAAGATCCTGATAGAGTTGCTTTAAAATTATAATTATAATTACTAAGCTCTGACAGAAAATAGAATAGATTATCTACAGCATTCAACTGCAAATATAACTTCTAAAGTGAATTATATTAAAAATTAAATTTAATTGCCAACTAATAAAAAATGCTGTTGGCTTTATCGTTATAAAATCACTGATGTTAATTTGCTCTGATTGAGCACAGACAAAGTTTAGAATTTCAGTACATTCTCTTTTATTCTTGTGCAGATCACTACCCACATAGTTATTTCGACCTGATTCAAATGTGATAAGAGGGACAACTCGATACAAACTTAGCAATTTCAGCTAAAGTTCTTTAAAATATGTTGAATCAAATTTTCTAGTTTACAAGAATCAAGGTTCAAGTAGATTTAAGAGGACAAGAAAGCAAAATAAAATGCACTTCTTACAAAAATAAAAACGTAATTCTTGATGGTAACCATATTGTAACGGCCTTAATTTATTTTCCTTTCATTGGCTAACTTAATAGGCGGTAGAGCAAATAACAGGACTGCACATTAAGTACCTTATAAGATCCAGTTACTCTACTCTACATATAGAGTAGAGTAGCGTTAATCAAGATTCTAAACTTAGATGAACCTACTCTTAAAATACAGAATCTACTTTATTCTAGATTCTACTAAGATCACGAACTTATCACACTTCGGAGTTCGTTTGTGATAACTTATATTTTTCCTTTTGTAGAACGTTTACACATTGCATAAAGTGCACCAGTATATCCTTTGATTACACTTTAAAGCTTAATATTCAGTTACGTAAAGTAACTGCCCAAAAGTACACAAAGAAGTAATTTCTTCTTATATAAAATATTGAGACCCTTGTCTTTTCGACATTTCGTATGGATCTCCCATTTCAATTTTTATTTGTTTGCACGAGCCAAATGTTTATGGCCCAAAACCGCTTACTGTTCCTGTACCTACAAAACATATTTATTATGCTTAGAAAATGCAAAGTTTCTTATATACTTGCGTAAGGGTACGCACTTGCTAGCAAGTATATCTCACAACATTGACGACTTCTGGGACACCAATCCAAGGTTGCAGTCACCCAACCACAGCCCCACACCTCTGAGTTCGCCATATAATTGCAATTTTACTTAGGCTATCAGATCGCAAGAGATGCCTGTAGTAAAAAATTTCTACTTGGAGATTATTGGCCTAAGGCTTAATAATCATAGCACGTGAGGACTTCAGCGTAGTTAGACGACAGCGGAAGTATGACGAATCAATTAAAGTAAATTTTAACTATGGCAAGGTTCTTTCATGCATACAAGTTTGTCTCGTGATTGTTTTTAACATCAACATAATATCACGTTTAATAAGCAAGAAGTAAAAGACGGACAATCAAGTTGCATTATGGTATGCCATATGGGTTGTATACCAAATGTAAAGCCAGCACCAGGAATTCATCGCCGGTTTACTTGCCACCACGCAGCAAAGACAAGGCGTTATAATACTTGGAAATTTCACAACAGCCTGATGGGAACAGTTGATACACAGAAGGTAAAGCGATGTCGGAGCGATGATGCCCGTGTATGCTATGTCATTAGCCAAAACAGCCATTGTTAAACCATATTTACATTATTTTAAAATTTTTGAAACAGGCAATAATTTTCATATCAAACATTTTAATATACTTGAGTTTTAAACAAGATACACAGTAAATACTGTAAATATGAAAAGC
>JAGDQP010036634.1:0-14502 GCA_022664845.1 Lepisma saccharinum | reverse complement strand
GGATGTACAGGAAGTTGTTCCAGTCCAGGCAACTGAGAACCGTTAAGAGGGAGAGGAATAACCACCCGATTGAGAGCCAGTGAACCAGTTGCCTTCATGTCTGGGTTTTTATAACAATCATTCGGGTGTGGTCCTTGAAGTCCCTCCTCTTGCGACACCAACACCATCTTCTGTTCTGCTGTTGAGTTTGTCGTTGTCGTCTGCTTGTTGTTGACATTCGTGTTACGCATGTTTGTTTACATTTTTTCACTCGTTCCACTATCTGCTTACGTTGTGAGTGTGTCCGACACGTGCTTATATGCGCGAATCATTTCAATATTTTTAAAAATATACTAGGAATATGTTTTCGTATTATTTTGTTCACATGTAATTCTTGAAAGTAATTCATGTAGTTTAAAATATACTAGAAATATGTTTTCGTATTATTTTGTTCATATATATTACTTGAAAGTAATTCGTGTAGTAGGTCTCAGTGCTAATTTCCTCTAAAAGTTAACTAATACGTCTGCTGTACACAATTGTCCATAACTTTTAGTGATTCATGTATATGCATATTATTGTTATGAAAATTAATAGTTTATGATTCCCATCGAAGTATAATAAAGCTTAATTCTAGTTTATCTTGATAGAAAGTAAATCTGTAATATTGTTAGATCCCTGCCTGCCAGAAATAGTTTGCAATGACCTTCATAATAAATAACTTCGTAACTACACAGAGCGAAGTTCATATACAGGGTGGACATAAGTCCCTTACCACCCCTTGTGAAATTCGTGGCAGTGTAAATTGATGGAAAACAACCATGTGGGAACACATTAGGCCTAGGGGGAAGACATATGGTAGAGGTGACTTTGGCGGCGGCCATCTTGAAAGGCACCATCTTGGATTCAGGTCAGGAATTTTAAATGGGAACATGGTCATGCGACACATGTTTTGGGGCTAAACTTTTATAAGGAAAACAATGGTGAAGTCTGTTTGTGCATACCTTCAGTGCTATAAAAGTTACACGCATTCGAATTTTGGATTCTCACACTTGATTTTCCTTTGTTGCAGGTGCCTAACTCATGCCACTAACCACAGAGGAGAGGAGAGGGTTAATCAGGGCATGGGGTGGACGGAATGCAAGGGTTGTAGGGGCAGAATTTAATGAACGGCACCCACATCGACAACATGTGTCTCATGTTATTGTTTCCCAGCTTTTCAAGAAGTTCTTAGAGACTGGATCCATAGCAGACAAACCCAGGTCTGGAAGGCCCTGTAGTGAAACAGATGAAGACGCAACTGTAGCAGTGCTGACAACGTTTGCAACATCACCACACCGCAGTACTCGTCGCCTGTCAGCGGAATATGGTGTACGCCGTACTTTCATCAGGCGCACCCTAAAAAAATAAAAAAAATTGCATCCGTACAAAGTGCAGCTGCAGCATCATCTATCAGAAGATGACACTGATCGTCGCCTGCAATTCAGTGAATGGGCAGTTGCACAGCTTCAAGCTGATCCCACATTCGCAACACAAATCCTCTTTCCGATGAAGAAATTTTTTATGTTCAAGGTGAGGTGAACAAACAAAACTGTTGCTATTGATTGCCTGCCAATCCTCACTGGGTTGACCCTTTCAAAATGGCAGGGGGTGCTAAAGTAATGGTGTGGTCTATGGGGTATGAAATTAATTGGTCCATTCATCATTCCTAGTACCCTTACAGCTGACAGGATGAGCTATGTTCCAAGAGCTCATCCTGACATCCGTGTTGTTTGAGGACGGCACATTTCCTCTCTATTTCCAACAGGATGGTGCCACTCCCAATTATGGCGTAGACATCCGTAATTATCTGGATGAACAATTTCCTGGATGGTGGATCGGGCGTCGTAGTCCCATTGAATGACCGGCACGTTCACCCGATTTGACTCTGTTGGATTTTATCAGTGGGATCATCTTAAGGCAAAGGTATACGCCGAGAAGATCCGAGATGTTCATCACCTGAAACAAAGGATCTTTGTTGCCTGTACGGATATTTCACCAGACACTTATGGCAAGGTTATGGACAATTGGGTTGAATGACTGCACACCTGCGTGGGACTGCACTGGGCTCACGTAGAGTATGTAGAGCTCCTGTAATGAACCATATGTAAATTTGAGAATCGAACATTCGAATGCTTGTCACTTTTACAGCAATGAAGATATGAACAAACAGACGTAGAGCACGTGTAGTGCACCATATGTAAAGGTGAGAAACGAAAATTCCAATGCTTGTAACTTTTACAGCAATAAAGATACAAACAAACGGACTTCACCATTGTTTTCCTTATGAAATTCTAACCCAATAACATGTGTCGCATGACCATGTTCCCATTTAAAAGTTCCTGACCTGAATCCAATATGACGCCTTTCATGATGGCCGCTGTCAAGGTCTATACTACCATATGACTTCCCCCTAGGCCTAATGTGTTCCTACATGGTTGTTTTCCATCAATTCACACTGCTACAAATTTTGCATGTGGTGGTAAGGGACTTATGGCCCACCCTGTAGATGTTTCTTACACCCCCGTGGAAATTTCAATACCCCTTAAACTAGGGTTACCAGACGTCCTCTCTTACCCGGACATGTCCTCTTTTTGGGGCCCTAAAATGGTAGGGTCGGGGTTTGAAAAAAATGGGGAAATATAATCTTTTTTGATGTACAGACAACTTGGTTTAACTTCAAGATTCGTAATACAGTATATATAAAATTGTTAATATTGTTACAACTTGCAAGGCAGGAGGGTTCTTTTGTCCAAGTAAGGAAATATATTACATCAAACACATCGAGTTGTAAGCGCGAAGGGAAGAAACGTTCCTTCCAACAATTAAACATTACTGGACATTTGCGTCTTTTCTGTTGCCGCCACCAATTGAAGTTTTGATTTCAAAGCATTTGCGACAGTTACCGCGGCTCACGTTCAGACGCAAGTATCTTGCTACCATGCCATATGTGACTTTCTCTGATTTGAGTTTCATGACATCATATTAAGAAATATTCAGTGGTTTACAACTGCTCTACTCGCAGTTGTTGCACGGCAGTGGAGGAAGAATAAAGTGTTGATCAGCGATCTGAACCATGCCGAAACGTAAATGTATTTTTGGTGATAATTTACAGAAACGATTTCCCGATTTCAGGCCTGAAAGAAGCAACTCTGAGGCAGAATGTCGTGTCTACCCACCAGGAAAATTTGTTTCAGTTGCTAATAAAGGTAAGTTTATAATTTTAGTACAGTATTTTTAATAAATTCACCTTCCTTTATTATTGGGCCACCGTGTTAACTATTAGGTTTAGATACGAGTGATATTCACCACAAAACAACCCTAGAAATAAAATTCTTTGTTTAAACGAAAAACGTAGAAGGACCTTATTCATGATCTGATCCACATATGTTTGCTGCGTAAAAGATTTTAAATTCAAGCTAGTACTTACTATCATGGGCGGGGATTAGGAATGCAATTGCCCCTCACTTTTTTGAACTGATCTATAAATTTATATGGTTTTATTAGGAAAGCGAAGATTTTTGTGTCTTTTGCCCCCTTTTTCATCATTTAATCGTCACCACTGCTTACTACAGATATTACATTGATTGCCTATTAATAGCATAAACATGTGTGTGTTTTGTTTCACATAATCCAAAACTTCAGTGATGAGCAACTAAGCTCAGGAGTGAAATTGTTCTTAGCTCTCTTTACCCTGCAGTGGCTCCTTATTTTACAATTCTGGGCAAACTCATTCTAGCACACTTTGGACTTAACACCCTTTAAGCAGCAAACAAAGTGTTGTCCACGAAACCAAAATTAAGGTTGTCACGTCTCGTTTTGTAGATTTTGTAGTTTGGAGCCCAGGGTAGTGTTGAGAATTTTTTGTCATGTTCCTACAACCGTTCTGTAGTGATCTCAGCTCGATGACACGGTGCGCTATCTTGCTGGAAGATTGGTCTGTTATCAGGGAACTTTGCCTGGCGATATGGGTGCAGATAATCAGCTAACAGATCGCGATACCTTTCTCCATTTAATGTATGATGAATGATGATCAATGGGCCTAAGAAATGAAAGGAAAACATTCCCTAGACAGACACCGTCGCCGGCGGTCTTTCAAACTCCAATTGTGCAAACAGGAGACATGAACTCATGCTGCTTACGCCAAATTCGCACTCGCCCATCGGCATGGTTCAGTTAAAAGCGGGCTTATCACTTCAGAAAAACTTTTTCCATTGATCCATTGTCCAATGACATCTTGCTTTTGCCCATTCCAGCCATAATTGTTGATACCACTTTGTTGTCATAGCTACTCTTCTTGGTCTGCGGCTATGATACCCAGCTGGTGGATTGATATTGCATACACAAAAAATGACAAAAGTGGGCAACTTAATAACCGGATGCATAACCCTTGGCTTTAATAACAGCTTGACATCTTCTGTGCATAGAACTGTCTAGTTTCTTGCATGTGTCTGGACTCTCTCCCACTCTAAAGCTACGGTCCTCTTTATATCTTTGATTTTGCAATTGTGTTTATGGATACGTTTCTTTAAAAATGGCCATAAATGCTCAATGGGATTCAGATCCGGACTTTGAGAAGGTTTTCTCAATTGTTTGGGAATGTTCCAAATTAACCACTCTCTGTTGATCTGAGCAGTATGTTTACTGTCGTTATTCTGTTGAAATGTGAACACAGGCGGCAATCCCATTTTCTGGGCACTTTGTTTCACGTTATTTTTCAGTATACTATCGTAGACATATTGGTCCACGATACCATCAATGACTAGCATTTTTCAACTCCCTTAACCGACATACAGTGCCAGATCATGATGGATCCCCCACCATGTTTGATCGTAGGTGTTGTATTGGCAACATTATCCTGCGTATTCGCATTTCTCCACACTCTGGTGACACCGGCTGACCCATATAAGTTTATTTTGGTTTCATCGGACCAAATGGCATTGCCCCAAAACTCCTAATTCTTATTTAAATGCTATTTTGCAAATCTGATTCTCTCGATGCGGTTCTTTCTGTTGATGAATTGCCTTTTTCATGCTATTCTGCCCTGAAATCCATATTTATGCAAAACTCGTCGGATGGTCGCGCTGCACATTAGCTTCCCTGTTGCTTTCTTCTATTACTGGACGTACTCTTGGCACACTTAACCTCATGTTTCTTTTATTTATTGTGAATCACTAGACGTTCTTCCCTCGCATTTGGTTTCCATTCTTTTGTCTCTTATGGCACATTTTTCGTTGAACCACTGTATTTAAATTTGTTAATAATATACTGCACTGTTGAGTGGTTTTTGTTAACTAACTGGCCAATTTTTCTCATGAAAATCCTTTTAAGGCCAGATTGACTATTGTCTCTTGAAGATCCGCACTCAGTTCCTTTCTTTTCCCCGTCTTGGCTCAAACAAATTGAAAGAATGAGGAAACACGATAATAGTGAGGCTCTGGTACGGTAGGTGTTATCTGTGTCCTCGCGTTATCTGATTGCTGGGCAGAGATACGCCTGAAGGAGTGCAGTGTACGAACAAGAAAGTGGCATGAATGTGGCCCGTTTTGAGTATTTCTATCTGTTTCCCCTTTTGTTTTTTTGAATGAAAGCGATTTTAATGCGCCTCGGCACTCTCTCACATACTTACCTTTATTACTTATGAAGCATGCTAACAACATACTCCATACTATGTGGTAATTTAAGTTTTTCATTACAACCCTGTACGAATAACATTGTGAGTAACTGTATTTCTTTGCGTCTCCCCTCCCAATATTTGTCCCACCAGTTATTTAAGTAAAGGAGTTAAATAAACAAATATTTAGTTATTTTCCTATAATGCGACCTATTACTAGCCATACTGAAATGGTTTAAAATTATTTAACAGGGGTGTGTGACCTACAAGCTCACCAGAACACTAATAAACACAAAAACTGTGTTCGAAGTGCTACATCTTTCGTCAAAATTCGATAGCTTTTTTACAAGAAAGGATTCCAAACTTAGTGATCTGGCCAATGCAGCTGAAGGCACCCTATCCTTTCACATGGTCAAACATCATCAGAGTTATAAATCAAAGGATTGTACAGGAAAACTACAGAAAGTGCTGTTCAAAGACTCAAATATTGTAAAATAAATAACATGCCCTCGCAGTAAAACTGCAGCAATTATCAATTCTGTATTGTCTCCTCACTCTGTTGATGTATCTATTGAAGTTTTAGGGGGTGATTTCATGTTTCGGTGTTGCAACAGACGGTAGTAATCATGGTTCTGTGAAATTATTTTTAATTCAATATTTTGATGTTAAATCGGGAGCAATTCAAACAAAAGTTTTAGAGCTTAAAATCACTCCAAATGAAAAGTCTGAAATGATTGCATCTTATATATGCGATACTCTTAGAAAAAGAGACAGTAATAACAAATGTGTTGCTTTCTAAGGGAATAATACCAATACTAATTTCGGGAGAATTGCTGGAATCGGTAAGAGGTCGGGAAACAATGTTTTCGTCCACCTAAAAAAAAAATTAAATAAAATAATAGTAGAAGGAGGATGGCCAGCACATATTCTACACAATTGTATTCAATATGGTATCTATGCAGGACTCATATTAGATCTTGATTCTTTAGTGCTAAAATATTTCATTATTTTTCTGTTTATACAGTACGCACTGAAAGTATAAAAGATTTTCGTGAATTTGTAAAGTGCAATATAGGCAGCTATGGAGCCATTCTAAGACTAGATGGTTTTCCCTCTTTCCTTGCATTACAAGACTAATTGAGATGTACCCTGCATTGAAATCATATTTCCTATCTCAGGAAGAAGTCTCAGTTTTGATCAAAAAAAATTTTTCAAGATGAGCTTAGTGAATCTAGGTTATGGTTTGTTCACTCTCTTATGACAGTTATTCACCATAATATTTTACTACTAGAAAAAGATAAAAATTGACATGTAGCAATGATATCAATGCTTGAGAGTATTTTGAATATTGTCGAAGAAAGACAAAAGCAGAATCTCAAATCTTTGAAAGTAAAGGAAATTTTGAGAAAAAGGAGGGATGAAGACTATAGTTCTGAATGTGATAGGCTAGAAGCAGAAGTAGCACATGTGCATGATGCTACAATTAAATATCTGAAGAAATGGTTCTTTCAATATCAAGAATTTTATGTGTTTAGGTGGATGGATTTGAAAATTGTTCCACAAGTGGGAGGATGTGGAACAAAATATCATGTATGTAAATGATAAGCTTCATGTTAAAATAGATGATACAAGGTGCTTTGACCACGAATTTTCAGAAGTTCGTGTTTAATTATGTTAGTAAAGAAACAGATGAACTGTTATCAAATGATATCTGGTGTAAATATTTCCAAGTCAAGAATGTATCTTCTTGTTGCTCCAAGCTACTGGAAATTGCAGAGTTTGATTCTATTCCTAGTCACAATGCTAGTGTAGAAACGACTTTTTTCTCTAGTAAACAATGGACAAAAGATAGGAACAAATTCAGTTTTGAGTCTGTTAAATGAATTGTATGTGTGCAGTATAATTTTAAAGAATTCACTTATGTACAATTTTATGCTTATCTGTTGCAAAATAAGAAGTACTTTCTGAAGTTGGTTCATCCATAAAATATCTAACTTCTGAACTCAATGAAGCAGATGAAGATGATTGCCAGTGATCAATTTTTGTATCTTTTATTTGGTTGGTAGGACTTATTGCTATAATCGTATTTGACTTGAACAATGTTATATACAAATTTACATACAAAAACAACAACAAATATTTCAATGTATAAAATAATTCAATATTTCAAGAACTATATGCTACATTTGCTACCTACCTACATTTTGAGTGTAAGTTTGACAAAAATTTAGTGTAGTCCTTTTTTCTTTAATTATTGAAATGGTGACCTGAAACACTGCATTAAAATTTTCGTGAACGGTATTCTAAAAGTTTAGTTGCATAAATAATATTTTGTAGCTATGCCATTAAGACATTTGTGCATTTTTTTTTGCGAATTGCGAAAATGTCCTTTTTTTAGTATGTCATATGGTAACCCTACCCTAAACGAAAATTCCGGGGCAGAAGCCTGTTTACTAAAAGGTTTATAAATAAACTGAAAAGATGGAAAATGGTCTAAATAAATGGAAAAGATTTATTACCTGCTACCGGGATGAGTTGGAACTTTTTCCATGCATACCCTTAGTCATCATTGTTGTTTATGAAGTCTAAGTATATATACATCATCATGCTGCTCATTGCTCTCACGTCCGTTCCACATAGGGTTACCAACCGTCCGGTTTTTCACGGACGTGTTTGGCTTTTTAACCATTTTTAGAAATGTCAGGCCGGCATTTGTCTTTTTCTTGAAAAAATCCGGCATTTTAAAAATAAAATTAGCAAGACATTACTACACTAACTCTGCATTGTTTGTGTTATTTACGGTAAACTTTATGGTCACGAGCGGTAATTTGTGGCATGTATTTATTAACTACTAGGGTGCGTGGTTGGTGGTACTGTCGATATTTCGCCCTCGACTGTTTTTGTCTCAGTTCGCGAAATTGCGAAAAGTACAAACAATTGGTAGGAACTAGCACATCAGCAACAAATATTTTTGTCTTTAACCTACCCAAAACATTTACTACTAGATAAAATGATACATAACGAACGTAATTGTGCCTAGAATAAAATGTTCATCGCTGCAAATTCATTGTGTCCGGCATTTTTTAAAAGACGTCCGTCTTTTTCGGAGTTTTGTCCTGCATTTGACAATTTCCAGTTGGTAACCATAGTTCCACATCGAGTTCTTGTAAAAGTTCTTAGCTTCAGGACTGATGAGGAACCTGGTTAAAGATTGCAGGTCATTGTACTTCGGACAAGATTTGAGATTGGACCCTTGTACAACATTTTAAATTCTTCGATAGGCATGTCCTGCTCTTGTTGCTGATCTTTACCCCTTTTTTTGCTTCTTATATTTCTTAGTAGTAACTTCATGGTTGGAGTAACTATCAAAGAAACTGGAACGGTGATACACTAACATATCTACGTAAAGGCACCTGATTGGCCTGGTCGGCAGTGGGAATTTTTCTGGTACATAGTCTTTAAAAAATCTATGCAAGCTTTAAACATTTCTTGTTTACAGTCAATCACTATGCAAGGACATGGTTTTGCATGACTATTTCGTATAACTTCTCTCCATTCCTCTGGAACCTCGACATAGGACGTTTGTTTAATGATACTCATATCACGGTCACACTCTAGACAACTGTGGCATCTGATAGGAAAGATAACTGTCAAATATTTTCTGTTGTGCCACTAAATAATGCAGATAACGTATCACGGTATAGTTTTTGTTCTGCCCTGCACAACTGCCACAGAATATTACTAGTTTACGAACAGACATAGAGAGAATGGAAGTCAAAAAGTGATCAATCAAATAGCATATATCATCAGCTCCATTTTTCGTAACACTCTCATCATCTGTGACTAACACAGATTTTTTATCAGATAGAACATGGATGTTAAATGATATAAAATTTAATTGTCGCTTGGAATACACATCATTTGAGGTGATGTTAGGTCAGGTACGTTATGCTTTGAAAATCCATGGTAATGGCTTCCATATCATGAGTCTTCCTAGCTTTCTTTTTGTACATTGACTTCAATTAATAGAATTTAACACTTTTACGCAAATGAATATTTTGCTCAATTAACAACTTCTTTAAATTTATTTCAAGGTTAACCTTCTCCTCCTTAGTTGCGCTAGCAATAAATTGTTCGAAGGTTGATTTTTTGACTTGTTAGAGTTACAAGTACTACACGTATCTTTTTGTGAATCATGTGACTTTCTACCTTTCAGTGATTGAAGAAAAGAGTAGACACAAAGTTTCGTTTCGTTTCTTAATTTATTGAGCCTATTACTTTGTCTACCCCTTCTACCTGGTTTTACAATGCCAATTGAAAACAATGATTCTCTGATGGTTTGAATTCCACGAGAAGTAACCCCATGAATGGAAATGAAGGTCTTTATACAGAGAGGTACGTCATGACACGTGCCATTGGGTTTTATTCTAACTCTGTATGCAAACGAACTCATGTTCACCCTTGCCCCATCGTGTGGTTTTTCTCTTCCTACGCCTTTGTACAGGCAACGCCGATCAGACCTCCCAAGTAGGCATTTTGTTTATCATATGACTCCAGTTCATTAAACTCCTTTATTATTATTCGTTTAACATCTAATGGAAAATTGTCAAAACATTTTAATCTATGGCACTTGCAATCCTCATCTGTAGTATAACTATTTAATCTAATCTTTTCCATCACATCTTGCATACGGCCATGCCGTTTGCTCTTCTTTGAAGTTCTTGGAACAAGGTCTTCACTGTCTCCGTTACAACTTTGTCCACTTTCCTACTCACTATCCATCATAATGCACACGCCAGTTTATTCAGTGATACTTTTATACACGAACTAACCTCAAATTCATACGCACAAAGCAGGAACTACGTCCAAACCACGTAAACGACGCAACTGATTGACTGTTAGCCGATGTGATGTGATGTGTCGTGGCGTTGGTTGTGTTCCGCATCACATTCATTGGATCCAAATCGTTTTTTTATGCGCGCTATGACTGAGAGCATTGTTCCACGTTACACTGCATCTTTCTTACTTTATTACAGCTGACTGAAAACATTTTTGCCTCTGGTGTTTCACGTTGTTGAAAGAAACGGTACCACGCTATACAAAAGCGCACAAACATTAATTGAATTTTCTTGGACTGAAAGCGTTCTCCCCTTACCCTTTATATTCCTTTGTGGCTGTATTTCAAAGTTTTCCAATTGAACTTAAATACCATTTAACATGTGGTGATACTTATTTTCGTTGTTTTATAAGTATTAATATGTGAATGCACGAGGAATCTATTTATTGTCTTAGTTTAAGATTTGCAATTTTGCATTGGATGCCTGTAGCTTTGAGAAGTTTTATCGAATCATCAAAAGTAAACGGACCACTGTTTCATAGTGTTACTTCTGATTCATAAACTGCCAATTTTTTACTTATTGACTTCTGTTTCTATGTTCAAATATATGTATTTCTATCGTGCCATTTCTATGATGTATAGAGTAATACTGACATCTTCTATTAAGAAAAAAAGGCACTCCCGTAATAAGACATTACAGTAAATTGTATATCGTTACTGGACTGGATTTAGAGATAAATACTTTTGAAACTACAGTCGTATCATATTAACAGCCTAATCTGTTCACTCCAATCTAAAGTTGATTGTACCAATGATGGTAAGGAGTAGCGTATAGTGCTCTTGTAAGAAAAAAGATTACTATTCACATTTGTGGTAATGGCTGAGTCTGGCATATGTAATGGCTCAATATTGACCACACTTCATGAACATCTGCATATGTCTAAAATATCTGCCTAGTGATCTCCGCTCTATCTCTGGGAACAAAGTGTGGAGTATCCACGCACCATGTTGCCGATGTTTCAGGAGAATACTGATGCATTCTTTTTAATTTCTTGTAACAGTGGATGAATCTTGGCTGCACAACTACGTTCTTGATTCTATTAGTCTAGGGACTATACCGAAGTTTATTAGATCGGCTAAACGAGGCACTGAAGTAGAAACTTTGAGACAAATTAACCAGAGATGTGCTTTTCTTAGCTGACAATATTCCCGCTCACAAAGTTGCGCGAGAGTTAAACTTTCAAGAAAGTGTGGTAACATTCAGCTGCCACATCTCCTACGTTCCCCTGACCTGAAACTTTCAGACTTCTTCCTCTTTCTTAAGATAAGGAAAAAAATGGTATTTCTCTTTGGAAGAGGAGGTTATTTCTACAATGAAAGAGAGATTTCAGGCCAAAATCAAGAATGGAGGCTTGCAGAAATTGGTACATCACCGGAGTATGTGAGGTTTCGCAAGATGGCTATGTAAAACACGTAACACCCTTGATAAGTTTTATGACTCAACTACTATCCTAGGCAAAACAATAATTTATTGATATCACCTCGGGAATAATATATTATTTGAAAAATATGAAAATTTGGGTGCAATGGAATTGCGCACACTTTTCTGTTTTATCACTTTTATGTGATAAGCGGCTGACAAGCTGTCATAATTGACAGGATTGCGCACAAAAAACTAAGGCAATGTTATCAGATTGAAAATGTTCTGACTTCTGTTGTGTTTGTGTGTGTGACTTCATTAACAAATGAAAGGTGTTTACAAGAAGTTACTATTTTAACCTTTTCCGTTTGGCTTTTCAGATTTGTGTGAGACAAGTGATGTTGAGATTTACGCTGACGGTACCTTTTCTTATGATCCGCGTCATTTTCATCAGTTGTATAGTATTCACGCATACAAAAACGGATTTTATTTGCCTCTATGCTATGCGTTTTTGCCGGGAAAGAATAAGCAAACTTATAAAGCATTGTGGCCTGTGGGAAATGATAGGAAGTATAGAAGCTGGAATAAATTTGAGATCGATTCATTTATGACTTCGAAACTGCAGCTCACGAAGCTATCAGGGAGATATTTCCAGCATGTGAGATCATTGTGTGTCGATTTCATTTGGGTCAATCTTAGTGAAGAAAGATCCAGGACAACAAATACTTATATCGAGACTACTTGAATTCGCAGTCTGAATTAGGTAGGTATCGTACGTGATTTCACTTCAATTTTTTTGTTTGTTAGATAATTAATCAGAGCATTGAAATTTATAATTTTTCGGTAAACATTTACAAAATTAAGCAAAGCTGATTTCCTTGCGACGTCACTGCTTTCAGTACAAGATAACAGATCACTCCTATTATAAATTGTCATTATTATTGTTATTGCTAGAATATAGATTAAAATTAATTAGAAGTCATACATTATCGAAACAGTATAATTGAGTTTTTATTGCATTTTACAGGGATGCGGTTAAAATCGTTTTTCGTCTTTCATATTTGCATACAATGGAAGTACCCGATGCGTTTGCAGATTTGATATCAGTGGCACCGGACAATGAAGGTCTTCACTTCTCCGATTACGTGCTCGAAAATTACATCGAAGAAACTAGCAGGTACGTAAGTCGTGTTTTGTTTAAGTTTAATTTACTAACTTTTACTTATTCCATTAATTAATGAATATTGGAGGGTGCATTTTGAAAAAAATCTTGTATATATATTTTATATTTATATGGGTCTTGAAATACCAAATGACATTATACAACATGAAACAAATGACATGATAGTTAATAATTGTTTGCTTCGTTCTATTTAGGTTTCCACCTAGAATATGGGCTTCAGAACCCTCAGCAGTTCCTCGGACGACGAATGGGGCAGAATCCTTTCATAAGCACTACAATGAACAGTTCTATTCACCGTATCCAGACATTCATCAGGTGATTTCAACCGTTCTCAAGATACAGTCAGAAACAAAATTGAAATTACGATCAATTGAGAAAGGAGAGGTCAGAACACAAAGAAACGACGATTTGAAAAGACATAACTTCATAGTGAAGCGGTATAAGATGCTTAAAAGTGGTACATATTCAGAATATGAGACAGGACGGATAAAATTTCTGAAAAATGCAGGGTTAAAGTTACAACCAAGAGAACGTTAACAGCTGGATGGACTTTTTGTTTTATGTAAATTGTATCTTGACTTGCTACATTTACTGGCCAAATTATATTTGTTTAATCCTTTACGAGAATTAATATTTTATTTCTAATTTCTACTCTAAAGAAAAAACAACCTGATTTGCGCACACATTTTAGAGCTGTCAAAGTGGCAACGTTGGACCAAAATCTGTGCGCAAAACAGGTTAATGAAGATTGTGCACAATTCGGGATCTAAAGTGTGCGCAATTCCGTTGCACCGGAAAATCTAGGTGTTAACGTGCTACATTGATTAATATAGATTATTTTTAACCTTTATTTGAAACTAATAATATATATCTTGGTGCACACAGGATTTTATGAAGCCTATTTTCAGTTTGGAATCGATCTTATTATTTACTAATTTGATTGGAAATCATTTACTATTGTCCATGGATATAAAAGTAATGGGTATTTATACAGTACAGTCAACTATGATGTACGGACACACTTTCAGGTTATTTGAGACCGGCTAGTAAAATATTTCCTCGTAATTAACTTGAAAAGTATTTTATATGGGAGTATTTTTATTCATTTATTCATTATGAGAAAATGATATGTATGGAAAGAGAAAGAAAGAAAGAAAGAAAGAGAGAGAGAGAGAGAGAGAGAGAGAGAGAGAGAGAGAGAGAGTTGACGTAGACTAGAAGTGAAAGACCATTCACGAAAGGAATTTAAACAATACTTGAGTCACAACGGTTTTTATTTATAGCATTTGCGTATTTCTTTTATAAAACACTATTAAGCTAGATACACCTACGACATCAATCCCTGTAGACAACACATAATTTCTATCTATCTCTTTCTACCTTTAACACACACACATAGTTCTAAAAATAATTTGTCCCTTGAGTCACAA
>JAGDQP010036633.1:0-18970 GCA_022664845.1 Lepisma saccharinum | reverse complement strand
TGTCGGTTAATGCAGGTAAGTCTCAAACTTTTTTTTTTCTTATTTGAAATTAGAAATGGGTTCTCGATATTTTCGATAGCCAATTCCTTCTATACTTTCAAGTATCGGTTTCGACCGATATCTCCAACTCGATATCTTTCATACCTTTCTCTGAAAATAATCCCGCGGCAATGGATTGTAGTTTACATTTCTGAGTTGAAGCTTGTTCAGTTTTTAAAAGAAAAAATGTTTCGAATGAAGTTTGCTGGCTTCAAATGTTTTGGGAGAAGATCGTGGTTGAATATGAAAGAACGATTAATTCTTACTATAATTGAGTAAGTATACGTTTATTTCTTCAGTATTTTGGTGCCTACATTCTGTTTTCTGCAGCAGAAAGAGGTTCCTCGTCTCAAGTTTGGAACAATAGTTCATTGCTGTCTGTCTTATTTATTATTGTCTCTTGACTTATACGGACTTAATTCTTTGTCTTTATTTTTCAATTTAGCGATAGTGTAGAGAGATGCTCAGTACCAGCTAATGTACCATTGAGGACATAACAAAATAGTGGAAGAATTTTGAGCATGATTGCTGTTTCGCACGCACGCATACCATGATCAACACCACTTATTTTTTACCATCTCGCAAAAGTGCACGATATATGTACGGTGACCATATCGTCAGCTTGGAGTCAGCAGGTTCTATGTCCAATTTTTGACAAAATGAGTTAACACTGCAGTCGAAGACCTTGTACAGAAGGGAATCAACCCCAAACGTACTATGTCACAAAACTTCCTCTAGTAACTAGAAAGGTTAGGAATTTAATGAATTTATACAGACTTTGAATGGAACTTCAAAACTGATTTTTCTCTACAGTAGCTGGAGTGTACATAGTACCTCCTGGTTCCAACGTTACGATATTTTCTCAGCCAAAATTCGGTACAGGTCTTACCAGGATCTAACGCATCCCCATCCCTGATTTGCGGGTGTTATGAGAGTCAACCCAAGAAAAATGTTTTTATTCTGGCCATTAATTTAGGAGAAAAGCTGTGTTTTGTCAAAAATTACCTCGACTTTGAAGAAAGAAAAAGAAAACCAACTTTGAAACTTAAAAATTTTGTTACATTCTTGGGGTTGAACTATTATAACTTAGGTATGGTTTATTTGTTAAATTACAATATTTATGATTTAAGTTGTTATATCTAAGCTATTATTAGTATGTAATGGAGCATTGCGCTCCACTATTTTTTTTATTTTTGGTCGTAGAAAAGGAAAGCCGAACTTGCTTACTACGTGTTAGAGCGAGATATTCTTAGCAAGGCAGCCAAGACAGCGAACCGAAATCTGTGTGTCAAGTGACGTTAAGAAAACCAGTGCGCATGTCTGTCCTTTTCTCTTTTTCGTGGCTCTCAGTCCTTCCTTGAGGACTACCAGCTGCTGCAGTAATTCTCTTTCTCCCGTTTGTCTCGAGAACCTATAACGGCTTAACGACAAATTTACATTTTATTTCCCTGTTGTTAGAAACAAGCGGATGAAGGGAATGAAGTGTGAAAACTAAATATGTAGTAATAACGAAACCATAAGTAATTCCTTCTATCCAGTTTTTTTCCCTTTACGAACTCCTGACAAACATTTTAATATATATGTAGTAAGGAAAGGGGAAGTGACATTGTATCTTTGATCCTAAACTTCCATTTGAAGTAAAGGAATGTCTGTATGCGCTCTAAAATTCTGTTGTATATGAATGTGTCAACATAAGGTGACGAGTAGAATGGTAAATATAGCAGCCAGCCGTTGTATAGGAGACTGGCAATTCTTCCCTTGTATTTTGTAAGACGTATATAGTCTCGTTCTATCATTCTTTCACTAGTATAGCCACATAAAAATCATTTGTAAAGCTACAAGGAAGTTATAAACTGTCCAAGAACCAGATGGTAGAATTGCCGTGTGTCTGGAAACTCCAGTCACTACTTTTTACAGCCTCAATAAGTTGGACAGCAGGCTCCCAATAAATTGGGACCTAGTGTGTGATAATTATAAACCGTTCATGTATTCTCTCTTGAAGCCAACTGGCAAACATTGTGTGGTTCATATAAATTGTAATGTAACTTTTGAAATATATTAACTATAAAATGTAACTGCATGCTGTAACGTAGACAGGTATTTGTCACGTAAATTGTAAAGGCATACATGACGATATTGTAACAATGTCAAGAGTAGACACAAGGTAACATAGCAGTGGAAAACTAGAAGGCGTGACTGAAAGGGAACTCCTACAGTCTTTTAGTGTATGTAGACTCAGCACAGCAAGCTAGAAACTAGAGTCAAATTAAAGTTTAGGTGCGAATAACAAGTCCGTCGTGATGTTCGGTTCCCGGCTCTCCAAAGAGAAACTTGGATTTTAGGAGTTCTTTCACTCAACAACTTCTCAGCTTATAAGATCCAAACCGCACGTGCAAATTCTAAATTGAATAACCTAAGTTCGGACTTTATTTGGTTGTATTAAACGCACTGCGGCTCTGTGTAAGTTACTTGTGTCTAGGATCAAATTCGAGGTGGTGGCAGCTTTTTATCGTTTGCATTTGTAACTTCTTTCTGTATCCCTAAAATCTACAAAATTGAAACTTAAATATATTTTTTAAGTCTTCAAATGGAGTTTATTTAGACCAAAACCGAAAACGAATCTGTGCAACGAAGGTGAGTAAGAACTCTTTAATCGAGAACTTTCCCACGCGTCTCCCAGACAGCTCGACGCCCTACAAGTTGATCATTTATTTTTATTAATTAGGAATGCTCAGGAGCACTACAGTAAACCAATTGTAAAATCGCTTTCATCTATATTTTTGCGGGGACGCCGGGACAGAGCCCTAAAATTCGGGAATGTCCAGAAAAAATCAGGACGTATGGTCACCGTAGATATGAGCAAAGGCCAGCAGAGAATTAAAGGACTTATTGCATTTTGTGGGGTTTAACATAGAAATAGGAGAAAACATCCTGCTGTTTTTTGTTTTTTTTTGTATTTTTGTATTTTTATGTTCGTGTGCGTTTATAAAAAGGAAGAAGAATATACCTCGGTGGGTTCTAGTGTGGTTGTGAAGCTACTACAAGAGCATTTCATGCAGACTTAACTTGACACCAAATATTGAGTTATCTGTAATAAGCACGAATCGGAAGAACAGAGCACATCTAACATCCCTATCAATCACACATTTTTTTTTTCTTGACTGCTGTTTAATAATGTATTGTTTTGTTTTTGTTTGAGATACACGTTAAAGTGTTTACAGTTCACATTTAGAAAATTAACAAGATTCCTAGTACTTTTAATGTATTGATCAAAAGATATATCTTTAGTGTAGATATTTAAATATAGTAAGTTCTTTTAATAAAGTAGAACAGTTAAGTGATTAGAAAACAGTATATTTGAAGTTTAATTACTGCATGTCTGAATTTACATTGTGGATTGTTGAAGAAAGTATCCAGTATTGAAATATTAAAGACCGTTACTCAGTTGGTAGAGCGTTGGCTTCACGTTCGAAAGGTCGAGAGTTTGTGTCCAGTGGACGTTCGTACTGACTGAGGTATTCGCTAGTTTTCGTCTATCGCACAAGTCAAATGCTGTGATGATACTCTGAATAAGGTCAGAGTCAATTCCTTTCTAAATTCTTTCTTTCATTCTTGTTGTTGTTAATATCCTCTGGACTGCCGTAAGATAGTTTGTACTTCAAAATTAAGGAAAAAGATATATATACGAGGGCCAATAGTACTGCAAACATTCTGAACTGTTTATCATTAATGCACTGATGTTTAAGCTATAGAATGTCACTTAACATTTCACCTTCGTATCTCTTCTCGTTCCAGAGTAATGGAGCAATCCATGGCATCCAGTGGTGACGCCCGGTTGAAACAGCGGGCTGTCATTGAATTTCTGACTGGGGAAGGTTATGCGCCCAGCAACATTCATCGCCGTATGACTGCAGTTTACGGGGATGCCTGTGTTGACGTCAGCACTGTGCGGAGGTGGGCAGGGACTTGGAAAGACCAAAATCCAGCCGCATCAAATCTCCATGATCAGCACCGAAGTGGACGGCCCGCAACGGCCTCTGATGACGATCATCAACATCAGGTGGACGAGTTGATTCGGGGCAATCGCAGGATCAAGCAACACGAGATCGCAACAACGCTTGCCATTTCCATTGGTTCAGTGAACCACATCATTAAGGACCTTCTGCGTTACAAGAAGATGTGCGCTCGTTGAGTACCACGGCAACTGACGCCTGACATGAAAGAGTCGAGAAAGAGAATCTGTCAGCAGCTGCTCCTGCGATATGAACAGGAAGGTGACGACTTTCTTCGCAGAATTGTTACTGGCGACGAGTCGTGGACACACCATTACGGCCCGGAAACTAAACGTCAGTCGATGGAGTACCGCTACACGTCCTCTCCTCCGCCAAAAAATTCAAAGTTGTCCCATCTGCTGGCAAAGTGTTGTTGGCCCTCTTTTGGGATTGGGATGGGGTCGTGCATACTGAATTTCTGCGAAACGGTCAGACAATAAACTCAGATCGCTACGTTGACACCCTAAAACGACTGCGGGCCAGATTGCAACGCACTCGCAAAGATAAACAGGCAATTCAGCACCATGACAATGCTTGTCCGCACACAAGTCACAAAACTCAGGAAGCACTGCAGCACCTGAGGTTCACGGACATCCTGCCTATAGTCCGGATCTTGCGCCCTGGGACTTTTGGGTGTTCCCCAAACTTAAGGATCACTTTAACGGCCGACGCGGAGGTGGAAGCAGCAGTTCGGCAATGGTGTTGCCAGCAGCCACCACAATTTTTCGCCGACGGCATGAAGAACCTTGTTTCGCGTTGGCACAAGTGTGTTGCCCGTAATGGAGACTATGTTGAAAAGTGATGCCACCATTTGTAGCTGACATTGCCAGCTTTCCACTGATACCTGTATCAGTGCTATCTGTCAAACACATATAAAGGTATAACCTTGGAGGCATTACTTTCTGAATCACCCTCGTATATAAAATAAATCACAGCCATATTCAATCCACTAGTGGATGAGGCCTCTCCCCAAAGGGAAGAGTTGCTCTACTGCTCCCACGCTGACCAGACGGGTTGGTTGAGGAAAGCCGAATCTCTCACTGTGATCGCCACTGTCTTTTATTCACAGCAGCTCCCCAATTGTCCTCACGATGCTGGGTCAACACCGAAATTTTTGAACCCCCACCGGGAATCGAACCCGGGACTGCTCGCACTGAAGTCGAGCGCGCTACCGACTAGGCTACGCAGGAGCTTATATATATATATATAGAATATAAATTTTATCGTGTACAATATTTACTTGATCTATTTTATTTACAAGAAAAGTTTATGCTGCTGTCTCGTTTTCGTATTGACATTTCCAAGAAATGTTGAAAATTTACTTCAGAATATCTCCGAAACTAAGAAACCTAGGAAAACATTATTTTCCACTAATAACCTTGTGCCTAAGAACTCCACAAAATTTCGTTAAGAGAAAAAAGGGTCAGGAATATATATATAATTAGTAAAGGAAAGCCGGGAGGGCAATTTAAGGTAAATTACACGTGTAATACACGAAGTATAGTTTTTTTATGCGAATATGTGTGATCTAATGCGAAACTAAGCCGTATTATCCAAATTTACCTTTTATATATATATATATATATATATATATATATACTCTCCCAACCCGTCTGGTCAGCGTGGGAGCAGTAGACCAACTCCTCCCTTCGGGGAGAGGCCTCATCCTCTAGTGGATTGAATATGGCTGTGATTTATTATATATATATACCACTAACACAAAGAAAAGCCGGAAAGGCAATTTAAGGTAAATTTATGATAAGAAGAAAGATATATACTTACAGCTCTTGTTCAATAGGCGAACATACACACTTAAACATTAATATGTAGAGTACTTACGATATTTCGGTAATAATACCGTCGACTTGCTGTAGATGAAGAGAGACGCACACACGTGGATAGAACAAAAGACTAGGACGACCGTAGCGGACAGCACATCGTTGGGAGAACAGTTGACTGCTGTATGGCGCGTGGAACAATTGACAACTGTACAGCGTGTAAGTTCGGGATAGGATTTTGGAAGGAACAGTGTTTAGAAAACAGAGAAAATGGGTTAAAGTTATTGAAGTTTAAGTCCAGGATACCTTCTCGCGCTTAAACCATGAATAAAGGCGCCCTCCTACAGACGTCGTGTAGGGCGTAAAATGTGGATTATGGCAATCAGGAAAGATAGATCAAAATTGGTGTTTTGGGACTTGGTGTGTAAGGAGACTGGGTTTGTTGGTACTGCAAAAGTGACGATGGTTGTAAATACGAAAATTCAGAGCACCAGCTATTTTCCCCACATAAAAGGCATCACAGTACTTGCAGGTTAGGATATATATAATAACATTATAAGTGTGGCATGTGCCATTGGGATTTAGGTTGTACCGACCATTAGCAACATTGATAGTGACTGTGAGAGAAGTGATGAAAATGGAGCAGGTCTTATATCTGGATCTCATGCATGCATGGGTACTGGTAGGCGGTGGTGGCGAGGAAGGATTCGTACGGACTAAGATGTTTCTAAGATTAGGTGGATGCTAAAAAACGAATGTCGGTTTGGTGGGTAATACTGATCTTGTGTCTGGGTCAGATTAGAGAATGAAAATGAGAGTGTAGGGTTTGTTTGACCTCTGTTAGTTTATATGCTTACTAGCACAAAAGAAAGCCGGAAGGGCGATTCAAGGTAAATTTATGAAAAAGATGAATTAATAATATACTTACAGCTATATGTTCCGTATTTGAGCGCACACAGAAACAAACAGCTATCAACAGCTTTTTGTAATTTAAATTTACTGTCTTTAATGTATGGGAGTATTCAGATTTGTTAATCTGTCAGTAGTTACGATATGCAAAAACAGAAATCAGGGAAATCGGATGTATCATATCAGGGAATTTTAAAACCAGTGGCAACCCTGTTCTAATAGTAAATACATATTTATTTGTAGGTCGGTAGGAGAAGAACTACTGTGAAGTTTCAAGATGTACACCAGCCAAAGCCTTTGCTTGCTCTTAAATATCTGGACACGTTGTTTGCTCATCCAGTAAATAAAGGTGTTGTTCTTAAGAAAAACTATAATAGTGTTCTGGAACTGTGGAATTCAATGCTTCATATTAAGGTAAGATCTTAAGATTTTTTTTTTTTTTTTTTTTCTGAAATTTGCTGTGTGTATATTGAATAAGTTAGTAGTAGTCTAAGTAGGTTATGCCATTCAAAAGCAGGAGTTCCTATTACAGGGCATTGTGTTTAGTAACTTTGTCACAAAACTACCCTTCAGATTCAAGGTTTTAATTTACTGTATTCTCAAGCATGATCCTAAAGTTTTCATAGAAGAGATATAGAATAGTTAATGAGCGTCTGGTTAGTGCCGTCAGGTTACATTCAAGAGTACCTTTCACGTTTTGCATAGAACAGCTACTGAAACAGAACCGCCCTATATATATATATAAACTTAACAGGCCTATAGGCCCTAAGCCTGCCCCAACGCCATCTGTCCGTGTTTGTTGGAACTACGTCCACCTGAGTAACGGCTGTGTGGTCAGCACTGCGCGTACCTAACCACGAACAGGCGTATCAGGGGCTTACCAGACCGAGTGTGGCCGTCACGTCTTCTTTCACGTTACTCCCCAATTTGCCTCACGACGCTGGGTGGACGCCGAACCACCCTTACTTGTGAACAGAAACAGAAGCCGCGCGATCTAAGACGCGTTAGGCTAGCGACTCGAAGGTCGCAGGTTCATATTCCGCCTGGGGCATGGATGTTTGTGGATTTTAACTAGGTGTATAGCCCAAATTGTGACAAGACGAAGTCAAAAGTCACTAGACTGGCCCATACAAAATAATGTTTACTAAAGTTTTACCAGGAACAGTTGCTCAACACTCATACCTAGTGGGTCTCGCGCCCCGATTGCGTTAGAGTAAAGGTTAAACATGAGAATGGAGACAATTGAAATGCAACTTGTCTGCCGATTTTCTTGCATCGTTTATGCTGCCCTTCTATGAAGAGTGGAACATCCAATAGTAGGGAACCAGTGTTGGTAGCTCGTGCAGAAGAAACGTCATCGTTGCCTTCGCTGTAAATACAGATTAAAGTATTTGTACTCAGATTAAAGTCTTGGAAAAAATTTAGATTTTTTATTGTTTACTATATGTTTAGCGATGAACATCTGGTCACCAAAAGGTAAGCGATTTAGGGCCAGTTCTACAATCGACCGCTAAACTTCTAGTCAGCGCTAAGTTGAGGCCAAGTCTGATTTTGGCCAATGAGAGTACGCAAAATGATAGTTGGCCATAAGTTAGCGCTGACTTGAAGTTTAGCGGTCGATTGTAGAGCTGATCCTTAGTGCTTTTGTTTAGACCTTAAAACTTAAGCAAGTTGTGATGGGATTGGAAGGAACACGGGGGAAACGTTCACAGGAAGGAAATTTTTCTCTCGTATTCTTCATTTTGGAAATGGTGTGCAGTGGCAAAGCTTGTAGCTCTAGGTGAGTAGCCGACGCTGGCTGGGTTAGGGATTCTGCCATACCTTTCGATGGGAAAGTGTCAAAAAAAAAATAGATTGTAACCCTTAAAAACTCTACTTATACCCTCGCAATTTCTTCTTAACCTCCCCTTCCAGTTTCGTTTTGGGTGTTCTAAGGGAACGATGGAATGATCTTAGAATACCGGATTGACATTCGGGATACCTGAGTTTTCCTCGGAGCTAGTGACCAATTTTGTGTGCAGTTTGCCAATTTTGAAAAAAAAAAAAAAAACCACTGTACTAATAAAATAGTCATTTCGCCAAAATTACTGATATGTATTGAAGTGGGTTTTTGTTCGAATCCGTATTCCTTTATAAATACGGTAATAGGTTGTGAAAAATAGAAACATGTTCACGTGGCTGAATAACGTATTCTGATATATGTACACGCAGTTTTTAAAGAAGTATTATTTTTCCTTCTCTTCTGGCGACATGGTGTTGACGTAGGTTGACGTTATAGAGAAGTCTAGTTGGTCGGCTGTTGCGATTGAGGGTTTCTTCTTTGTGCGCCAGGCAAAGAGCAGAATGACCATGACCACATCCCTCTTCACCGAAGTCCTCAGTGTTATTATTATTCTTCCGTTTTACGACATCACATTGTTCATATCTGCTGTTTCTTTTCTGTCGAAGAAATTCCCCCTCCTCTCAATTGTAAATCAGCTTGTATGACTGTGATTATAATTAGAGGAAAAGAAATGCGTAGAGAACTGAATTTTAATGATATCTTAATCTCATTATGGATTATGAAGAGAGAGAGCGTTACGTATAGTCGAACAGGTAGTATTGTAAAGGGGCTCCCACACATTCAAACCGTTTGATAAAGGTTTGATTCGACCGTTTGAAGCTCGGTGAGCCGTGTAGGGGCTCATGTCAAACGGTTGGAAGGGCATACTTTTGGTTTGATGAATTGGTCAGAGAACCATCAGACCTCGTTGGAAGCAAATTTCATGTAGAAAGTCATTTTTCGATTGAATGAGAGCCCGGTAAACTGTTGGATCAAACCGTTTAAAGCTTCGTTTGAACGTTTGGGGCCCCCTTAACACTGCCAAGGTCTTGGCCTATTACAATACTGTCTGCTCGACCACAGTTAACGTTGTCTTCGCTTCACCATTCATAATGAGAATATGTCTCGAAATATGAGATTTATTTTGATTGTGCGTTAATTTCTTCAGTGCTAGTGTTTCATGCATTGAAATTTTACCTTGTATTCATTGCCTACCCGACCTGCTTTTATTTGTCCTTTACGTTCATTGTGTGTGTTTATTTTTTCAGACTCTTGTTGAGCAAAGGTTGGAATATGACAGACCCTTCGAAAGTTCTTTATGTTCAGATGAGTTTTTAAAACTCTGCCTTTTGATGTGCTGCAGATTGATCGTTACGCTTCACAGCGAAATAGAGGGCCAAGAATATGATGCAGTTCACAATTATATTGATCTCTTGAATTGGGCGGAAAGGTAAGTAATCAGAATACGGTTGTATTACATTCAAGTAGAAGGAACGCCTAGTCTTAGCGGTGTGTCTGACTCTCATGACCACAGTCTGTTTAGTTCTTTTGATACACCAGCTGACTAGCTGTTCCTCATCAGCTGTTAGGCTGGCTGACTTTAAATAAAGTTTATTCGAGGAATCTAATTATGTGCTAACGGTTTGTTTACGTTACGATTGGTTTATGTTAAGTTTGTGGAAACTACAAATGCAACTTGTATGACCATGATATCAAACTATGTTAGATAATACTGAAATATTACAAATTATGATATATGAGTTTACGTAAATGCTTGCTTACGAATTAACATTTGCACTGGAAGAAGTACCGTATGGACCTGTTCTGGACCTATGATCAATTTTCGCACAGTGGTAATGCTAATGCTAGTGCTAAAGGAGGTCTGGTCCTGTTTCCTGCGTAAGTGATGTTCTTTCTGTGTGAGCGGACACCCCTCCATGTTCCATTGCTCCATAATCTTCATTTTGTTGCCGGTTTCATGGTAGCAACATTCATTAATTAAGAATTATATCAATTCCTCTTGTGATACCGCTTAGACCAGTTTGTTTCAAACTTAATAAGATTATACATTACTCAACCCTTAAGACTTATACCTCATTAGAATGTTAAAACTCTTTTACAGTTTCTATAACAACGAGACTGAATTAAACGCAAAATTTGCAGTCCTTCCGTGCGGAGTAGTTTTGTGTGATTTTCGGTGTTAATAAATTATCATTTCAGAACATGGGATTATAGTAAAAATATTCGTAGTGTCTGGTTTTAAAAATTGCATTGATTATAGACATTGAGGTAGGAAAAATTTTAATTTTGCCAATAAAGTGGAATAATCCTTTAATAAATTTTCGTATAATTACTTTGATATTTAAAGCAGTGTTTAAACCTTGATATAGTTTATGATCTGAACCACATTTCCTACTTTTCTTCGTCCTCGTAATGAAGAACAATGTTAATTATATTTGGAAGGAATGCAATTTAACGTGTAAAAGTGAACCATTTCCATTTAGGTAAGGTGGTTGATTACACCGCAAGTAAAATAAATATATGATTTTTCTGTTTGTTTATACGTGTGTTTTTATACAATGTGCATATTTGGCAGAAACCGGTTTTATTTATTATTTTCTTTTTTTTCTAACAGGGCAATTGTACCCTATTTGTCACTAAAAGAACCAGAAGAAGATCCGAATCCTCTTGCTGTTGCATTTTTGCAAGATATTAGTCTGATAGCGGATAATCTTATTTCGATTGGCAGAGTAAATCTCAATTTTTTTGGGACGTTAACAATATTTATGAAGAGATTGCTGACGTCAGGTATTGTGTTTGTTTTCTTTTTGGTGTTACGTGTAACTGATTTGTTTTAGAAAACTAATTTTTTGCGAAACTTGAATACAGTTTTTTTCGTGAACTTTAAGTTGTTTATATTTATTTATTTATTTTTTACCATACTCAAATTAATTTTTTCCTCACTTGCTTTGTTTCTGTCGGAAAAGCAACTTGCCGAACTCGTGGGCGTGCGGTTTGAGGCACTAAGCCGGCGACTCGAAGGTCCCGTTTTCGAATCCCGGCTAGGACATGGATATTTGTGGATTTAAAGACTCCACAGCTAATAGACTCGAAACGCGCCGAAGTCATTAGTTACTAAAATGGCCCAAAAATAGAAAATTAAATATATATATATATATCGGAAAAGGAACTCTTATGATTCCACGTTTTATTTCACATCCTCAAGCAATGTATTTTATTCGGTTCTGTGATGTGGTAAATGTCTTCTAAGTCACATTTTCTAACGGATAACTGCAGTTAGTTGTGAGTTTCTAAGTAAATAACGGACAGAGCCTTGACATTCACAGGGTGTCAACCACCCTGGAAAACCTGCAATACTCAGGTAATTTTATAAATTGGAAATCTCAGGGAAATTATAATTATGAGGGAAACTGAGAAATTTATAAAGTGGGCCTGTCCACAGTTGGTAAGAGCACTGCCGTGGCAAAGCGGAGTCGTGAGTTGGATTCCCATTGCTGACCGGATTTTTTCAATGTGTTAAAAACCTCTATTTTAAAAATTAATATTTTTTTTTATTCTTTTTTTCACTTGTGAAATACCAATAATGTACAGATGCTTTAACTGGGTGGTGGTGGTATTTAAAAAATGTCATTGCGTATTATGTACATGTTCCACTGTAGTAAGAACTCAGCGAATTTCAAATCAGAAAATTAGTAGATACCATGAATTCAGATTTTAAATATATGCGGAAACTTACGTAATGCTTGTAGCAGCATACCCAGCCTTTCTTCATGCTTGTGTATGCTACTAGCAGTAGTTTGTAGTAGTAATTATATTACTATTTTTTAACTAATGACGTCACAGATGTTCTGTCAAATGAAAAAAAAAATGTGCAAAGAAATACTACAAAAGTAGATGTAGAACAGATTTAACTTATAATATAGAAACAGCAGTGTTAAGGTTTCCCATTTCTACTGACTCATCCTTGTAAGTGCCTTATATAAAGTGACAAAATAGACGTAGGAAATCAGTAACGCTTTCAGGGTCGTTATTTGGGATTAAAATTCAGACATAAGTAACAAGTTGAGATGAAGCAAGTGTTGGCTTCGCAGCTTCCGGCCGGTCTAATAAAAATACCAATACCATAAGGACAATTCAGTGTAGGAGTTAACTCGGAGGACCGATTTAGGGTTAGGGTTTCAATCTCAACGATACCAGTTCGTAGTAAGTTGATGATAGTTTGTAAGATAATAGCTAACGTGCTGAGACGAGATATTAGGGTGTTTGAAAAGTTCCAACCCAAGTCGAACACCGTTTATTTAACCGTGTTAGTAGCCCAGGTGTAGCCTCAAACAGTTTTCACGTGTACACAGACAAAAGAATAAGGCGATAGTGAAGCTACGCAGTGGATGACGTATCAATCTTGCAGCAGTTGACTAACGTAACCTGAAACTTACACGTAATACGATATAGTCAACTATTCCAAGATTGATGATTCGTCCACTGCATGGCGCCACTATCGCCTTATTCTTTTTGTCTGTGTATATGTGCTTACTTTCTGTTTCTCCTCACCTGAGAATGAACTAATGCAGGGTTCTTACAAATCCGGGAAACAGGGAAAATGGTGCTTAACCTGGAAATCAGGGAAAATTGGGGATTTTTCTCAGGAAATGAAACTTTTGTCCGTCTTACGTATTTGTTAAGATCAGCCAATAATTCAGTCATTATTTGTTGAAAGAGGCACCACAAAGAAATGATTTTCGTTGAGTTTCAAGAGTTGTATTTATAGTATGTAAACATGTTAAGTAAAGTAGTTACTACTTCATGTACAGTTGTACACAACATTATTTCTAATGTGAAGAATGTAATTTATGAATATACATTGATTTTTTTTACCTTTTTCACAATAAACCTTGTGTTGGTAAATGTTGAAATTAACACAGAAAAATTGACAGCCGCCGCGACCGGGACCAGCAATGAAGAGTTGGGAGAATGTCTAGGCGAGAGGGACATTCCATACACAGGGAATTGACTGTGCCGTGGTGCTGTAATTGGTAGCATACCTAGCCGGCAACTGGAGAGATCCGGGTTCGAGTCCCGGTCGCGGCGGCTGTCTAATTTTTCTGTGTTAATTTCTTACTTTGATTTGTTTCAGTATCTCATTTTATTGAATTCGAAGAAATATTGGTAAGTTCCATTAAAGTATTGTTTTTTCGGTTGTTTACTAAATTTTTAGAAGCGCGTCTTATTTTCTTCGAAATTAACAAGCAATTTATTGACTTTTTTTTTAAAGAATTCTTAAGTTACAGCTGCTCATTGGGGAGGTTTTTTTTTTTTTTAAAAAAAAAGAAGTTTAACGTTAATGTGTAATATTATTTGAAGATGTCTTATAAAGTTTCTTCACTAGCTCAAATAGCAATTCTTTGGTTAACTTACGCTGGTTTCCTTGTCTACTATTATTAGCCTTTTGTATGGCTCTGTGTCTACTGTATAGTGTTGTAAACGGAAAGTAGCTGATCTTTCTCAGCACACAGGTTGAGAATCACTGGCCCAAGCCTTTATTTAGCTCTTACAGGCATTCATCATCAGTACACCATGATCTTATTAAATGTCGTGGGTCAGGGAAAATGGTTGGTCTTGCACCTGGAAATCAGGGAAAACGATAAAAGTAATTTTGTAAGAACCCTGTAATGCTCGAAAATTAGTGAGTGTTTCTGTGATTAAGTGTTTGTGTATATACGATTCTTCAGAAGCCATTACGTAGTAGTTGTTCCTTTGTTTTATTTTCTTCAATTTTTCCTTGAATTGCCCTTCCGGCTTTCCTGTGTCGTAGTTCTATACATGTATATGTGTGAGTGAGTTCGTTTTTCGAAGGTACGAAGTGAATTTTTAATCATGTTTTATCTACATTTGCTCATTCTAGATTCAGGGAAGATGTTCCTCAATTCTGCTGCTCGAGTAGTTTGTCAGATGTGTGATTATGCGCAGTTCTACCACGGCAAGGAGGAGCTAATATTGTACAAAGATGTTATTCCTGTGCTTATAAATCTGATTCTTTCGGTGATGAGCAGAAGTGTTAAAGGACCAGATGATCTACTAGAGACTGTAAGTTCATGATAAAGAAACAAGAATTAATATGAAAAATGATTTCTTATTTTATGTGTCTGTACATTACACTTGAATATAATTTCAAATAAAAATTCAGTTCAGGCCGCGTTATTGAATCAGGTGAGCTTGGAAACGTCGTAGGTAATAAATGTTTTAATTTAAAACTCATTGATTTTAATCAATTTATACATTGAAAACTAAGTTTTCGTAAAACTATCAGTTAGAGAACCATACCTTCGCTACAAGCACTCGATAAATCTGCTGCGTCTACGTCATCAAGTTATCTTGGCAATTTCTCCAAGCTACGGGAATTCGAGAAGTTTCTTGCTAGATTCGAAGTTTTAACCATGTAAATTAGGCGTCGTGTTGGTGCCCTGAAGCGTTTAAAGGCGAATATCGTGTAAAAGTCGCCAAACTGCTGGAGTGACACATCATTCAGACGTGGAAAACTACGAGGGCTTTGTTTAATGACTCATTGCTACAACATTACCGGCTATACATAGTTGGTTTTTTTGTGGGGGCCTCGATTGACTGAATGGCTTGACTGCTTGCTTTATGTGCACGTGGTTCAGAGTTAAATCGGGTTAGAGCCCATTAAATGTTGTGGTTTAGAGTCCATTTTTACAAAAACTGTAGGTCCAATCCTTAGAAGTTCACAAGCTCGTTTTGGAAGTTAATCACAATTTATAGAGAGGATTATTTCAAAAAGAGATTGTAGTTGTGAAGATCTGAATCTGTCTTGATTGCATGGATCAGCGGAACAGAAGAGTCGAGAATAAAATTGGAATATCCAGGAAATTCATGTTGAGTAATCAAAAAATGTATAGCTTTGTACTTTTACAATGAAAGCAGGCTCTGCGTCATGGCAACTAAATGCTGCATCGCATCCACTACGGAGTCGAAGCAGGGAAACAGTGTTAACCGCATCATTTACCGGCGCACCACATATTTCTAGCTAATTTAATAACAGATTGTCATAATGTTTGAGGTATGTTCTCTCTCAGTCTGATTTATAATCTTAAATAGCTTCGTATTAAATAAAATATACGAGTTTTAGTATTATTATTATCATCAAAACTTAGCGTGTGTGGTGATGCTTTGACGCTTCCCCGTCGTTTCTGGATACACATAACTGGCGCTGTGATAGCTCAGCTTTTTTTTTTTTCATTAACCAATAAAAAGAAATACAATAAAAATTAACTTAGCTATTTTCTCGATGGGTGCAGGCAGAAAATAGTGTGTTTATAACACGAACTAAAGTTTTTTTGGGGCGGGTCAAATTTTTATCTTGTGTACGTAATAAAGACTGGTACTTTGAGACATAAGGAATAATAATTCCAGCTTTACGTAGAAATAGATCTACAACGATAGTAACTTCCTGCAAATATCACAGCATGCATGCACAATTTTTAGTTAAGATATTGATTTTGACAAGGGATTACACAGTCTAGTGATTAGAGCGTTGGACTCATGTCGGCGTGGTCCCGGGTTTAATTCCCGGATGGAGTCCCACTTTTCGGCGTCCACCCAGCGTCGTGAGGCAAATTGGGGAGTCACGTGAATAAAGACATGACGGCCACACTCGGTCTGGTAAGCCCCTGATACGCCTGTTTGTGGTTACGTACGCGCAGTGCTGACCACACAGCCGTTACTCAGGTGGTCGTAGTTCCACCAAACACGGACAGATGGCGTTGGGGCAGGCTAAGGGCCTATAGGCCTGTAACGCCAGATTTTTTATTTTTATTTTGACAATTGTTTGATTGCGTATACCAGTACGGATATTTTGTCTGCGTTAACAGATATTATGTTCTCGTTCAGCTCTTCTCATCTGTCGTATTTGCTTGCGGTGAATGTTAGATTTAATCGTCACGATAAAACATTGCTTTAATTAAAAGTCGCGTCATTTAATTTAAAAATTAAGGTTGGGATTTCACAAAAATATGTTAAAACTGAAACTACCTAAGCACCCGGTGGAAAGAAGCAAATAGAATACGTTAATTGTAGCATTATCAAAGAAAGTAGAAGGCGGGCGACTTTATTATGTATAAGAAGTGGATTCAGGTCGGCGATCTTGTGGCTATGGTTGCTGCCTGTATATTGTCATTGAGAAGTCACGTAGATCCGAGTTCTGCAGTCGACCATGCTGAGAGGGTCTCCTCAGTTTCATCAGACAAATTCAGAATTGTACTTAGAATAAAGTAGTAGCTTTCTGTTCATCTCCTTCTTCTGAAAAGTGCTCGCCGAGGGACATTATTCTTCAGACATTGTAACGGCATTAATCCATAGATGTCTATCCAGTCCATTCAATGTTAGTAAATTGTGAGAATAATGGATATTTTCCTAGTCTGCAATTTCTTATTCTTTTATTTGTATTTGAATTTGTATTTTTGCTGGTCAGCCACAGTTTTCTCAATGCGCGGCTAAGCGTGGACGGTATGGTACGCGTTAAAAATAGGGATGAGCAAAACATTTTTTAAAATACCGAGGAGCCAGTTGTATAAAACCTGAAAAATAAATATACGCCCTTCTTCCTATTAACTGTTTCCTCTGTGTCCTTCACTGTTTAATTGACTTCCTTTTCTACCGTGTTGCCTTCCCTTCTTTTTCTCTTCGGCTCTCCTCAGGATTCTTGTCCATTCGTTACTTATGCGTAGTCCTTTGTTCCTGTTTATAACTCTAGCCTGATGGGAGATTTTTTTCACTGCTACCTTTAATAAACGTTCCATAGGCGTACGTAATATAGCGTCCTGAAAAAAAAAAAGACAGTAATTAACTAATGATTTGAATTCAACGCGTATCTGTTTCAATTTTCTCTTGCACTTCGTCTTTCATTGCCATGTGTAGTGTTCAGGGCATGAAGGGTACGGAAGTATTAATCGAAAAACTTACATTATTGTGCACTTCTAATCCTCATACTTCCCTAATTTATATTACTGAAGGATTTCTAAGGTTCCCTTGAAAATTATCAAATACGTGCTATTTGTATAGACTTTGATCTCACCTAAGCTAACTTGTCGAAGGTATGAGGTGTATTTCGAAAAGTATCTTCACTGCTAAAACGAAGGATCACCTTCTTGTGAGCACGTGTCGTCTCTAATAATTCCCACATTGAAAAGAAATTATACGGTTTCTATAAATATTTGTAAAGCAACTACGTCTGTATAGTTTTGTTGCAATTTTCCTGCCTTATTTACTGAGAGCAAAAAGAAACTTGTCACTCGCTTGCCTGTAGATAAGTTAGTGGAACACCTAATATGTGAATAGTGAATAAAGAATATTGTTAGTTGCTTCCTGTCACTTGATCCTTTCTCTGTTATTTATTCTGCGTGAAAGCTCTTCAAGTTAAAATGTACTGTTATTGTTTTGTTTTTCTTAACTTGATATAGTGTGCTTTTTATGGAATTATTATATGCATAACCAACATGCGATAATTTGCCTTTCAGAATTTTGTCGTCGACAAAACATGTTTCACTGAAGCCCTGGTATCGTATGGAAAAATGTTTGGTATCAGATCAGGAGCTGTAAAGTGTCTTACGTCCCTATTCATTGATTGCATGGTTGGCATGCTGGAAAGTGAGATTAAGCAAGTAAGTTTAAAGATGGTTTAGTTTAGTTTTTGAATTATTTCGAGTTTATAATACAAAGTTCTGAAGAGAATTCTTATACTAAGCACTAATGAGGTGGAATGAAAACTATGTTAATTGCGTGTTGTTTTGTTATTTATTCCTGAATTATGAACATAGAAAATAAACAAAGTGAATGAGTGTCGAATTTAATCATATTTTCGCACTTAAACCATGAGTAAAGGCTATGATTGTGTGTTAAATGTTCTGATAACTTTTGGAGAAGCTTTCCTTATCTCTGTTTTACCCAATACAAGTGTACTGTAGAACATTGTCTTATTTTGGTTTTTGTAAGAATTAAAATGTTTACAGTTAGTATTATTGATATGTCTGTACTTAGCTGCGTAATATTCTCCAGGTTGGGTTACAAACTCAACGCTCATATAAACGCTTGTTCGTTTTCCCTTCCGTAGATCCTTGCATTGGTGAATTTCCCCTACATCACGTCTACTGCCCATTCCTTTGAAGTAGATAGGAAAAATGTACACACACTATTTTATTACTTGATTAACAATAATTTACGAATTGTACACATTTTCAAAATCCATATTTCCATCCCTTGCATCCTCGTACTTTCGATTCACGATTGACATGCACACTTCCAGTTTTATAAGACGTTCCCACACTTTCTAATGCAAT
>JAGDQP010036632.1:0-18971 GCA_022664845.1 Lepisma saccharinum | reverse complement strand
AAAGGAAATAAGGTAGACGTGCATTAAAATTCTCATAATTCATCGAACTTCAGCGCGTGCAAAGACTCCAGAGTTTATGTAACCCAATCTAATCTAACCTAACATTTAAGGTAAAATAGAAACGGCTGGAAATAACTGTTTTATAGGTATTTAGTTAACCGTAGTATTACTCTTAAACAGTCCTCACACAATAACGGGTTGAACAATCTGGGGTAGCACCTGAAGACGCATTTTCTTTGATTTTAATATTTTGATTATCCTTTTTGCCATCATCACTTATTGTCGATTACAAACTTGCTCCGGTTGTGAAAAGGCTACATTTAGTACACTTTTCACTTATTCACTATTTTTAAGGGTTCATTTTCATGAAAGCTTGCGTTGCTTCCGATTTGGGCGAGTAGCCAAATGAAACACATGTTTTAAGACCCCCTATTACCCAAATCGCAAGCAACGTAAGCTTTCCAGAAAATGAACCCTAATTCCCATATTATTATTATTATTATACCAGCCTATATATGGCAGACAAAAAGTTTTAAGATGTAATTCCTGTTATCTTAAAATTCATATATCTTGTCTTGAGGTACATGAGGTTGACAAAATTTTGAAATCAACTTTTATATGTGAAACATGTTTGAATAAGGGTAATGAGTATATCGGAGATATCTCAGCTAGATCTGAGACGTCCGTAAAATCCGTAATAGATCATATTGAGAGTAAAAGTAATATGGGTGAAGACTCTGTTGGTGCACAGCAGAAACTAACTGGTGATCTGGCCCTGACTGGTATCCAATAGTGATATTAATACATTAACTAGGTTAATACACAAAGGCTTTAATAACCTAACTGAAACTCTTATCAAGGAACTAAATTGCTTAAAAAAGGAAATGGTTATGTTAAAGGAAGAAAATGCAAAATTACGTGATTCGGTATCTAAATTTGCGGGGCAAAAGATTAGGACCTCCGCGATTGAATCACAAGCAACATTAGGCGATAAGTCCTCTAATCAAGCGTTGACGTAGGACTGTCAGTAAGGACTGATGACAAAATAGATGATCCACAATCTATAAATTCTAATGACTCCTGGGTAAATGTTGTCTAAAAAAATGAAAAAAAAAATGATAATAATAATATTAATAAACAATCAGCAACTAAGGTACAGGATAAATAAAAAAAAAGATGAACGTAAAATGGCGTTTGGCAAAGGTAAAACAAAAACGAATATGGTAGTAAGTAAGAAAAAAGCACTTTTCGTAACACGATTTCATCCCGAAGTAACTGAAATGGAGGTTGATGATCCGATCAAGGAGCAGAACGTAATTAATGTAAAATGTACTAAACTTCAAACGAGATATGATACGTATTCTCAGAATCAGACTATCAGATAATAAGTAATCCGGCTATATGGCCTGATGGTATATTAATTGGTCCATTCTTTGGTAAATTAAAGGAAATAAATAAAATTAAAGAAGTAAAATCTCACGAAAATCGAAAAGGATAGGAGGATTAAGCATAATGTTAAAATTTGGTATCAAAATGTAAGGGGGTTAAGAACTAAAAGCGGCAGTTTTTATACTGCCATTGCTAGCAATGATCACGACTTGATCTGTGTCACCGAAACTTGGCTCTCAAATGAGCATAATAATATTGATTATCTGCCTAGTACTTATAGCGGCTAGGAATTATAGCGATCTTAAATGCACCAGAGGTGGTGGAGCAATGATCGCGGTTAAGAAAGATCTGAAAGTGCATAGAAGACCTGATCTGGAACTTATTGATGAGTGTATTTGGCTGGAAATATATTTTGCAAACAAGAAAAGGTTATTAGTGTCCTGTATGTATCTTGTTCCTAATATGAATGTTAATGTCTTTCAAAATTACCTGAATTCTGTATCTGTTAAATTAGTTAACTATGAGTTTGACATCTTAATTATTGGGGATTTTAACATCTCTAAAGTTGATTGGTCTAATAGAGAGTTCTTTTCTGATGTCCATTCTTATTCTAAATCAAAGGCGAGAAGTTTGTTTAATTTCATGGATGACCTTAATCTGAACATTGATACTTACTGCAGAGATAGAGATTTGATATTATGTAATCTTGATTTATCTGTAAGGAAATCTCTTGAATACATGGTCCGTCCGGATCTGTTTCATGAACCTATTGAGATAACAATTTCTGTATGTTTTATACCTATGACTAACAACAATAATCTTGTGTTCCAATATCATAAGGGTAATTATCTAGCTTTGTATAATCAAGTTTGTGCAGTAGATTGGGTCAATATACTTTTGAATGTTGGCTTGGATACAGTTGTATTAAAAGTAGAGGATGCTATAAAAAAAGTGTATAATTGATAACATTCCAACTACGAAATATCTTAATAAAAATATCCTAACTGGTTTTCTAAAGAACTGATAGAAACTCTAAAAAGGAAGAACTTAAGCTCATAAGAAATTCAAAATTAGTGGAAACTGTAGTGACTATTCAATGTTCTCACCTTTGCGGAAGTAATTCAAGTGTCTGCTTCGACGAGATAAACTGAAATGCAACATTAAAAGTGAGAATTACCTAATTAACGAACCGCCTAAGTTCTGGAAATATATACGCAAATCCAGGGGCAACGCAGAAAAATTATCTGGAATTGAAGTAAATGACTCCATCATTACGGAATCCGAAAGACTAGTTCAACATTTTGGTGAATAATTTCAATGTGTGTATCAAAACGGTGATCTACCTTATCCGGGAAACTCCATATGTGAAAACATTAACAACTCTGTGATTATTAGTGCTCCTTCAGTTACGACTCAACATGTACTCTCTACTATTAAAGAATTAAGACCGAAATCGTCTTGTGGACCTGATGGTTTACCTAATTTCATAATTAAAGGCATCAGCCATATTATAGCTCCAATTCTTGCATCTATATATAATTGGTGTATAAATACATGTTATGTACCTATAAGCTGGAAAACTGTTGCAGTCACTCCAATACCAAAAACTCATGGTAAGAAAATTAATGATTATAGACCAATCTCTGTTGTTAATGTCTTATCGAAAAATTTTGAAAAAATATTTATAAGCATATTTATAGTAAAGTTCAGACTTGTATTTTACCACATCAGCATGCTGTTTTGAGCAATAAGTCAACTCTTACTAATCTTGTACAATCTACATCCATAATTGGGCCTAAAGTTCAGGAAAGAGTCAAGTTGATGTTATCTATTTAGATTTTCAAAAAGCCTTTGACAAAGTTCCTCATAATTTATTGATAAGAAACTCTCTCTGTATAGTTTTCTATCTCCTCTTGCTAAGTTGATTAGTTCGTACTTAACAGATCGTAAATTTAAGGTAAGATATAAGGGCAGTATATCCTCCACATATAAGGTAACGTCTGGAATCCCTCAGGGTTCAAACTTGAGAACACTGTTGTTTATAATTTTTATAAATGACCTCTCATGCAATCTCTCTTGTAATAGCTTACTATATGCTGATGACCTAAAGATCTTGAAATCTATTACGAATATCAATGACCACCTGATGTTGCAAAAATATCTGGATAAGGTTCTTCAATGGGCTAATGCCAATCTGTTACCTCTCAATGAGAATAAAACTTTTGGTATATCTTTTACTAGAAAAACTAATCCTTCTTATTATCCATATAAACTAGGAAATCATCTAATTGAGATGAAATCCACTGTTAAAGATCTTGGTATTACTATGGATAGTAAATTATACTACACTAAACATTAGAAAATATAACATCTAAAGCTCGTAGAAACCTAGGTCTTGTGAAATGGATATGTAGGAATTTTAAAAGTCTTTTAACATGCAAAGTTTTGTTCTGCTCCTTGGTCAGGTCGGGCCTTGAGTATGCAAGTCCTGTTTGGAACTATAAAATAAAATATATAGAACAATCTATTGAAAATGTTCAGAATAACTTCTTAAGTGGAAGTTTAAGAGTAAATTCAATAATCAATCTATTGAGAATATAAGAACATATATGGGTCTCACTAAATTGTCGGATCGTCGACTTGTTTCATGGGGTATTGCATGGTCAAATCACCACAGACTGCATTATAATGAGGATACCACGATATAATATAAGAAGTGCCTCTGTATTCATGCACTCTGATTATGAAACATCGCCGATCTCGCGATGCACGAATTTAGTAAATGATTATTATCAAAGCAGTGGCTAAGCGTGGTTTCTTACACAAGGCAAGCACTCGGTGCTGACATACTGGAAAAGCATCGTTATCATTTTGTGAAACGTTACGGGAGTGAAGTGAATCAAAAACTAATGTGAAATTAGAAATGTTAGAAAATAAGAATGTTAGAAAATGTTAGAAAATAAGTACTGCAATATATTATTTTATCTCAGAAAATCTATATATTGTTATTTATTACATTTGTTTACACATTTATGTAATTTAATAAGGTTGAATATTTGTATATAAAAAAGATAATGATGATTCATGTAAAATAATTACCGGTAATACAACCACGAGTTGACACGAACGCAACCAGATTAGGAAGTATATTAAAAGGAACGGAACCGTACTAATATTTCATGTGTCACTTTATAACCAGTGCTATAAGTTTTTCTAAAACTGAATTCCCTTCCAACTATTCAAGAATTCCCGCTGAGCTCTATAAAATCCCGCCAAACTCGTATCAATAAAAATCCATAGAAATTCTGGGGTTCCATAACTTCCACATACACAGTTACACACACGTGTGAACGTTGCTTTCAAGGCAGACGGGCGCACGTTATATTAAAAATACTGCACTTCCCTTCTGCCTTCAACGCGACGATCAAATGTTTAAACAAAACTGAAAGACAATCACTTTGCGTTGTAAGTTGGCATCGTGCTTGAATTCCCGTTTTAGTATGAAAAATCCCGCTAGACGTTGCAAAATCCCGCTAACTGACAGCACTGTAAAAGATACTGTTAAAGAATTAAGAACAATAGTTTTCGTGTTGCCAGACATTTTGGTCAGAAGCTCAAGCTATCCCATCCACAGCTTTTCTGTCCTTTATACGGCGCGACCATCTCCTTCCTCCCCTTGCTCGGCCATAAAATTTTAGACAGGGGTTTGGAGAGACGGAAAATGCTGAGATTCTAGCTGCATGCTTTGGGAACCGCTCAGTTTAGCTGCAAAATTGGTGTACACTAAATTTAGCGAAAGTTTTCATAGCATTGAAAGTAGCAAAAGAAAGCGTGCGCTTCTTTACAAGAAAACTGTTCGATAAAAAAAGTTATCTTAAAATTCCGTTGGCAAGCACTGCTTGCTTTGCTTGCTCCGTATCCTCGCCTGTGATCAAAAGATAGACATATTCCAACAAAAATTTAAGTTTATTTACGATCAACTTATGTAAGTTTAATAATGTGGAACAGTAGTATCTCTCACAATATGTATGTTCTTTTGATTTATGCGCATATATAAACCATTTTTTTAATGACATATCATGGAATAATTGTTACTACTAGATTTATATTTTATCAATGTATTCTTTATCTTTCCTTTTTAATTCTACTTTATCTATTATGTTGATAGAACAGATACTAATGTTTTTGACTATCCATGATATGAGTTTTTTTAATAACGTTTTACTGTCTGTATGTACATCTGCCTATGGCTTATTTGTGGGTGTCATACATAGATTCATTCTATCCCTAGGTATGTTCTAGCAAGTTTGACTATGTTTATACTATTTGCTTTTTTTATTTGACTGTGTGATGATCTCACTAGATAGTATTTTGGATTTATATTGTACCATTTATGTCTTTGATTATTCATGTTTATTTTGCCATATACTTTGTATCACTGTTTGATTTTTTTGTATTAATGCCTGTTTTTATATGTAGTTTATTCTGTACTCTGCTGCATCATTATGTATTTGGGTGATATGCCCAGGCCACAAGCTGTATTGTCAATTGCCCGTAATAAAGTATAAGTATTATAGTTGTTTTGACTGGTTGAAATGGCCCATTTGGCCGAACCATTCCTCGTAAAATTGAGCTCGAATAAAATAGAATAGAGAAGAAGTGAATCAATCGTAACTATAAACCATGTAGCGTTAATCTTATTTGTTCCCAGATTACCTAAAACAGCGAAGGTTAGGTTTTTGTTAGTTTATCTAAACTAAAATTAATAAAGTTGTCATTTCCTGAGTTTATGATTTAATACGTTATGAATCGGATCCAAAAGCATTTTTGTGAGAGGAGTAGTTCGTCAGTCGGGGGAGTATGTAAAGTCCATCCTTAACATTACGTATATTGCCTAAACATGTTTGAGAACTACGTTCAACACAAATTATTTGTGCTATTGGACTGACTGTGAGCGTATGCTTGCATGTTGCAATGACTGGAACGATCCAAATTGACCACATTGAACGGGAATTATTTAGAATAGTTTCTTTGTTTATACATCACTGACTTCAAGTTTTGTAAAATTAGGTTAAATTATCTTACAAATACTAGCTAAATGTATGCTTATGTAAGAGAAACTCGAAGTGAACGGTTAGGTGCAAGCTATACTCAAACTGTATATGATAGTGAGAACTGTGTTTCTTAGTGATCGGTATAAAATGTCTAAAGGCCATAAATAAAATTCAAATGTATTTATTAGTAGGATTGAGACCATTACACGAACCCAAACGGTAATTCAGTAATCAGTAACTATATATTGCTATGTTTATTTCAGTAATGATACGTGAACTACACTAAACGTATTAATTAGAATGACAGCAAACAAACGCAATACCTATATTTATACTTACTCAAGTATAAGCGGAAATTATTAAATTTTCCTTTGATATTAAACTTTTCTAACGATGTAGTAAGTTAACATACTTGGGAAAAGGTAATAAATTAATTTTCTGTTATTTTATTGAACTTGCGTTACAAAATGGAACATAACATTTTTAATAACCATGTTTGTTTATCATTTCATACTTCCCACCGTATCGTTGATACCCTATCTTGGCCTCCCGGAAGTGACGTAGTCAAGGTGGATTGGTTCAGCTTTAAAGCCTTATTTTTTTCGGGAGCCTCGGCAATGTACTCCAGAACTTTTTGAACGAATGTGAAACTTAAATTTAGTGAGTGTGTATTTAGCTTTTCACGATTTGCTCTATTTAACGCAGTGGTCGATTTGGCTTTAGAGAAGTGGGGGAAAGCTCTCTGGGAATTAATATTAAATAAAACCCTGTAATTGATCGAAGAACAATATTATTATCTAAGATTCGAAATTTTATATAAACCTATTGCTGCGCAATGAAGTAAAACTGCCACTTGAAGTTAGTTACAAATAAAAACTATATTATATATATATATATAGTTTTTATTATAGACATATATATATATATATATATATATATATATATATATATATACATATATGTCTTATAACTATACTTTAAAAACAACATTGAAGTATATACTTCAAGTAGTTTTGCAGTCTTCCTCTTTTACCTACTTCTTTGTTCAATAAAAAACGCAACTAACCAAGCAAAAACTCTAGGAACACCAAGTCGATTCCAGCCTGGGACAAAAAATAAACAGCCTCGCAGGAACTTGGCAAACTCACCCTGTATAGGGAAAGTTTAACAATTGTAAACACAAAAATAGCTAAGAACCCTTGAGGGATGCTCAACTCCTTATTAAACAAATTACTCACTTACTCTATGGCTTATGGAACTCACTAGTTCATTGCGCAATAACAAACGTTCGCCAACAGGATTCGATTCTGGGCAAGAACAAGACAAATATGTTTTATAAAACATACTTATATCACAAATATTAAAAAAAAAAAGATTTCTAAAAAAAAGATTTCACTCTGCCTCGTTAAACAAACAGTACACCTAAAAGGATAAATTAACATGAAAGAACCTGCCGCTTGGTCGAAACACTAAAAATAGACAAGAAAAGAAAGCAGGTTTACCACTTGCTATACCTACTACTGTGGTTATGCGTAGCACAAAATAATACAAGCACAATTCAACCCACTGATCTTAAGAAATCATCGGTTATTCGTGGAATATTCCCGAAAACTTCAATGTCACAAACAAAATGCAAATGAACAACAATTACAAAGAATATAACAAATCCGCTCTGTATAGGATACTTTATGCTTTACAGAAAAAAAAACTACATATTTCAAAAAGAACACATACTATGAAACACTACTTTGGACTACGCTGCTGCTTATTACATGCATTCAAATACTACAAGTGCGTAGTTAACGAGCATCAAACCGAGCCCAAAGTAAAATAAAAATGCAATTACAAAATAATGCAAACCACATTGGTGCGAGAGCACGAGTGCGCACCTGAAAAGACCATAAAATGAAACCGAATATATTGTTTTTGGAGATGTAAATGAGCAGTAGCAAACTTTCGCAAGAAACCCACATATACTAAATATATCCTTTCTTAAAAACAAAACAAAAAAGACCCTTGGAAGTGACTGCCAAGCCAGTGTAAAATCAGTGGTAACTGAAATACTAAAAGCTAAACATAGCACCGCAGTATTTCAGCAGCAAACAAACAGATTTTACTAAAGAGACAGCTTAATACCCAAATCGTAATAAAACTGTACTACAAAACAAATAAGAGAGGGGGAAATGCCCTAAAATATTAATTACAAGCACGGAGAAAACAAATCCTATCCTTATGATATCTCTGTAAGGAAACTCAGGTAATGGTAATACCCATACATAACGGCGAATCCCATTCAAGAGGACATAATATTCACCAATATGAATTCAAAGAGAATCGGAAAGATCCAAATAACAAAGATACGAAAGAAAACTTCTCTCTATTAATTGACATAATAGTTGGCTTTTGAGAGACAAGTGAACAAACATCATTCTTCGGAATCCAAAATATAGTGCCTGGAAGCACTTAAGTTAAAACATAACATATAAATGCCAGCAGCTACAAACTACAAGAGGTTGAAAACTATTCATGAAACCTGAAGTCCTTTCCAGCTTGAAGTACTACATAATGGGTTTCCACTAAATATGTCATACATATAAGCCCAAATATTTTTTTTACCCCTGCGTACAAGTTAAAGGGAGTACCATTACAGAGGTTCAGGATTTACGGGGATTCAGGCTTCAATCCCAAGTGATAACAAAATAATTAGAACCTAAACTGTGTATGCGGACTGTGATGGCTCCGAGGTTCTGGGCTTCAAACCCCAATGCAAGAATCCGCTCAACCCTGTTACTTCCATTCAGAAACATTGCAAAAATTCAGAAGCGTCTCAATCCTGCTGGCAACAGAAGTTGTACGTTCAGTTAGCGACATGTTCTGCCTCGGATCGTATCGCCAATACAATATTGCAAGATACTATGGTATAAATTGATACCTTTTTTCTTTTTAAGCTGGCACACTGCTTTCGCTAAGATTCATCGTACGAGAAATTGTATACAACCAGTATGACCAAACATAATGATATCACATGGCTATGTTGGTTCTGTCGAAATGTCGGTTCTGTCGTTCTGTCGACAACATTACTAAATTTGAAATTATAAACAAGTTTAAACAAGTTGTAAACAAATTCCACATATGATTTATAGCGTCACCTTCAACGTTTCGCATGCGTCCCCTCTAAGTAGTGGATCGTCCCCCTGCGTTCCAGAACGAAATAAAGTAAGGGAACGCAAATTTTATTTTCCGGGAACGACGTTTTCCCAAATTGACCACTGATTTAACGTAAAATATCTAAATCTAATGCTTCTGTAAAGTTGGAGAGGTGGCGTCTCCCTATCGGGGTTCTGGCGGAATTAATAGATGCAACATTCCTTCACATGTAAAAAGCAATGCATCCCTGTGTGTTGCGTTTAAAATAAAACTGATGTGTAATGCTAAAATGGCTTTATATTTCGTGTGTATTACGTACAAAGTTACAAATGACCTTTCAACATTTTTGTTTTACCGAGAAAGAAAATCAAATAACAATGGAGCGTTGTGTGTCATAAACTGTGTGCAAGTGTGCATCTTTACTTTGTATACATCTCGAGAAGCTTGAAATATCACGCTAGCATTAATACAACAGAAAAATAAGAGCTTTCTTGGTTAAACTTTACTTTATGACCAGCATCTTCCGCCAGGTATTGAAGAATATGTACTTTCTACACGACTTATTTATTCATTTACGAATAATCGTCGCAAACACATCTATAAATATCTAGCGACAACCAGAAATCCATAAAGTGTTACAAAAACTATGCCATTATTTTGTTAAATGCACACTCGAGTTGATCAGCACACAATAAGCTTGGTAGTATGCTGAGGAATACTTATGTCGACACTCAGTTTCAGTGTTCGATTTGTTATAAATTACGGAGGGATGATCCTAAAGCTAGTGCTTGCTGGTTAGTTTCAACATACTACCTAAATGGGTAGAAATACAAAGATTTTATGCCTGGTTGGGATAATATTCGGAATTAACAACCGGTGATGCGCCAGGGAAGATCCCCGATATCCCCTGGGCAAATCGAACACTGCTTTGTGTTATGAATGAACGTCCACAAGAAAACAAGGACAGTATCTCGAGAGAGCGAAGGGTTTTCTCCATGATACTTACTGTACTCTACATTGTGCTATTGATTGTCCTAATCTTCAAATATGTTGTATAGTAAAACACTAAGAGTTTGCGGCATGTAGATAACTGCAATCTAACTTTACTTTTCTATACATTACATATCAGGCGTTTACTATACATAAGGAGTTGAGAAAGTATATGAGGGTGATCAACCTGAATAGTTCTTTCAAACCCACTTTGAGATAATAATGAAAAAATCTGCAATGCAATGATGCAAATGCAATAATCAAGGTCCCTAGTCATTACCAGGTGAACGTGAAGCGATAATAGGATATGCTACACAGTGAATGATAGAAACACGGATTCTGTCAGATCACCCCAATGGTAGTGTATCCCCCGAATTGTCAAGTACACAGCCCTAACTTAATTTTTACTGGAAGTGTGTGGCATAATGTAGATTAAAACACTCTATAAAATCTGGAACCATTCAACTTACGCCTCTCCAATTTTTGCTTTACTTTCCCAAACCAAAAATTCTGACTGTATCCCTTGATAGAAATATAATGTTTCATCACTTCTGATTTAGAGGCGTGAAATCTATAAGCTGAACTAAAATTTAATCGAATAAAATAGGGTGAAATGCAAATGTTATTTTTTAAAAAAAGCTAAATGCCTTTATTTCACAATTTCAGTCTCTAGACAAAAAGATATGTAAAGAATTTATTTGCTTTCATTAAATTACTGCCTAATAGTTACTATGTTAAATGTACTTCGGATGGTAACATTTTTATCTAGGGTTGTTTTGGTGAAACAAGCGGTATCACACCTTCTGCCATTTCTCGCTGGTTCTTCTGGGTAAAATAAATGCCCTAACTTCCGGAAAGGCATCCTGAATGGAATCTTAATGAAAGGAACTATAAAAGGACCTTCGTGGCTCTTCCTTTAGGTTTCGAACGACCTTCAATATGGCGGTGACGAAGGAAAGAATGCTATCGAAGGGAAAGGTGGTGGATTCGGATGGCCCAAGGGTCACACTGGAGGTGTGAGGCCCCAGTTTTATTCTTCCCCAAAACTGATGTATCCTTTAGCAAACAGAATGCAGTACTTCAACATATTAATTTCTCTGTAACACATAGATTCGAATTTGAATTTTATTTATGACCTTGTCAGAGCCGAATTAAGGATGGTCTAACTCTGAAGGGCAAGAGGTCTGGCATGATGTCAGAAACATGAAGCTTCCGGTTTGCGAGGAGCGCCATGTTGAGACGAAAAAGAAATGGTTGTTTGTGCGACATCTGGTTGCGTAAATAGGAGTAAAAAGAAGCCGGAAGAAGTTACTTTTCACAAATATGTAATTTTGTATATTGTAATGGGATATGGATCATTAGGTCAGTATGTTGACTACAAAGTAAACAAACAATAAACGTTACATAAAGCTGACTAAGCATCCATAAGAAGCGGACGACACCAAGCGGCAAGAGTTGGAAGAATACGCCCACAAAAAGGGATATAAAAGGCCAGTCAATTACCTTAGAAGTTATCATTTCTTCGCTCCGAAAAGTGGTCACCTCTACCTACCTGGCTTGGACTGGAGTCAGGACTCTCTCCTCACCCCCAACTTAAGTTGGTATACCTTTACCTGCTAACTTGGACTGGAGTTAGTATCCTTTCTATGAACGATCTCCTTTCCTAAAGACCTAAGTTAAAGTATCATTGCAAAGAGGTGAACCACTAGTTTATTCATTGCAGAGCCCATGTTCGGGACGCTCATATTATTAACTGTATAGTAAATTGTATATTATATAATATTGGAACTTATAATAAAGTGGTGTCGGTAAAAAAACGTCTATAAGTGTTTGCTCTATTTATTCATTAAATAACCACTATAATAAACGATCTTCGGTCATAAGGACTCTACCAGAATTTGTATCGTATATTGTAAAGACAGTGCTATCACGTCATATACGATCCTGTTGTTACGTTACAAAGTAACAACCACAACAATCACCATTACGTGGATCGCCAGAATATTAGCAACACCAAAAGAACATTACGATATCTTTATTATAATTAAGATTGACATATAAGTTGTCTATATATTGAAAAAAGTGTAAAAATAAGACGTGTCCAAACGTCACCTGACCTGCAAATTTCATTATGGTTATTCTTAAGTTGCTGGGAAATGTATTGCGTGTTTTTATTTTAAGTATCATGTGCGTATACTGCAATAAATAAAATTGTATAAAGTTTATTCATTGTGCATAGAGAAATAGGTGGAAGAAATATTATCGTAGTTACTCGAAAGCCTGTGTTTATTTTGGAGCCCATCAAACTTTGGTTTCGAGATCAATCTTTACAGCAACTTTCTCTCTTTGCACTATACTGGATACCATATACATTACATTTAAATATTGTAGGAACTTTTAATGTTCGTACTGATGCCTAAGGGAAAGGCTGTAGAGCCGATGAAACTGTACCGACTTCGCAACCCTTGCTCAATGAGTTCGAACTCTAACCATAGTTCGTAAAATCTGATGCAGCAAACATATAATGTTGAACAGGCTTTCAGCAAGTAAGTGGAATCGGTGCCATCTCGTCTACATACAGTAGATTTTTGTCAGGCCGATAAAACTAAAATATTCAGGTGTGAATCTGATCCTTTTCAAGGTAATATACATTGTTCGTTTATGTAAATGCTACATTAAGTTTTGTAACGGTGGTAGTATTAGATACAATGGTTTTGGTAGAAAATTAACTTGTCTCGTCAACTTCACTTTCCTACATCTGCATCGCTAACTTTACTCAAAACATTAAAGTTCCATTTTTAAAGTGAAGTTATTTCTGGCCTATGTGGTTAAATGTACTCTAAGCCCGTCTCAAGTCTGAAGGATAACATTTCTCAACGAGCATCCTTCCTGGGGAACAGACTGAATAGCCTATAGATTTCAAACGAATGTCATTTCACACGAGATATTTAACAACGAGAGGAAGGAGTTTTGAAGATATTGGCCACGATCCATCTTTAAGGTGCCATCTCGGTATGTGCTTGGTATGCAGAAAATTGACTGGCACGAATTCGAACCAACGATCTCCCATATGAGAAATACAATGTTCTACCAGCTAAACTAGGGATGCGCGGTAAATGATAAAGGTAGCGATCTAGGTTGTCTTAAAAGGTACCATTCCGACATTTGCTTTGTGAAACTGGTTGAAATTCAATATGAATCGATATAGTAGACTGGTACAGTCGCGGGACTAAACTCTCTTATATCGTTTAAATATTAAGGAAAACCTGAGCAAGAAGCTTTAACACATATCTCGATTACTTGGGAGAGGACGGACCACGGTGAGCTCTGGAAATAGATTGCGCCATCCAGATATTCGCCTTCTTGGACTAAGGTTATAATTTAAAACCATCAGTCGAGATGGCCAGTTACTACAGGGTTTCTAGCGACTTCAAGGTCCTTAATACTATTGTAATGCTTTTATTTAGTGCATTAAATAGGCACCGGGCCATCTTAGGCGGAAAATCTATGTTCCCCATGGGATTAGAACCAGGGAACATAAGGAGACACTGTAATACCTCTCAGTAAATCCAGCTATCGTATTCACGACTACCTCAGACTATTAGGCCACGGAGTTCGGGAAAATGTTCGTTGTTGGATGTAGAATAAAGTCCTTCTGGGTAAATTCTAGGGATAGCCAATATATTTCAATGACACATTATCTGGAAGCAGTTGTCGAAAACGTCTGGATCACCGATTTTCATGAAATTTGTCTAGCAAGAGAAGAAACCATCGTAGAAATCAGATGTGTTGGAATTTTTGTACAGTAATGAATAAGGGTCGAGTTAGGACCCATGAATAGTGAGAGGAGTCCAGTTGATTCTGACTTCTAAATCACGCAGTTCTTGCATTTTTTTAAGTACAAGGGCCAAAATAAACTTTTACGCATCAGAAGAAATGTATTTTACGATGAAAAAGTAAACAGACCTATTTCGTTACTCAGATGTAAGGAAATTATAATGTGGAGCAGTTCCTCTCTGGAGACAAGCTACTACAACTCAATAATAAATATCGTAATGCGATAGTAAATGTGTCAGTAGGTGAGTGTGACATAAACACATGAAGGTGTTTATGTCAACACAAACAGAAGACGACAGTAAACTCTGGTGGTGGATTAAAAAGATAATAATAAGTCACATCTCCAGAGGAAGAAGAAGAACACCTTATAAAGAGGACCGACAAGAAGAGTCTTGATCACAATCAAGTGGTCACTTTTCCCTTCTAAATACTGAGACCTGGTACGGGGTCTACACCTAGAAGCAACAACCACTATACCTGAGACCTGGTACGGGGTCTATCACGAATCAAACATATAAGGAGAAGTGATCCACTTAGTAAAAATAGCAACAAAGAACACGATTCCGAAATAACCTAAATTGTATTTATAAATCGGGCTAGTGGAATATTATTGTATCATACTTATATTGGAAACTTTCATAATAAAAGGTGTTGGATAAAACACAAACCCAGACTTGTTCTATTCGCAGTGATTACTACACGATCCCGCTCTACCTGTATTTATATGACCCGTAAAGGATCATAACGATATGGTGTTCGGGAATGAACATTTACAATGGCAGGTAAGCAGTTTTGTGGTACCTAAGTCCGGATAGTGTTTTATCCGGATTTGGCCATCCTTAACAAAATATATAGGGAGTTTTTTCTCGTTAATGGCACATAAGCAGCAAGGTACTCGTATATGAATGTCAACCTTGCTCGGAAAGGCTATATCATCTCAGTATGTTTTGTTGGAAATTCATATTTACGTGTATAATATCTTTATTAACGTACACATTTGTCATTTCAAGTCGGTTTGTAATTATTAACTTGCTATTAACAGTGTTTTCAGCGAAAACATTTGACGTACTTTTCTATGTGTTTAAATGGGCATATGGTAATGTTTTGAGCGTCTAAATATGGCGGATAGGCCACGCCCACCTTCACCTTTGCAACACGGAGTTATATGGATGGCAGCCACCCTATTTTACATAATATCTCAATGCCAAAGGGGCTGCAGCCCGGAGCTCCCACTCGTCTAGGACCCCGTCAAAGCTAAGTAAGTTACGACTACAGGGAATAGGTAACAGGGGCTTTAACAGTGTTTTTAGCCCAGGGTGAGAGTCATTAGCCCAAGGCCCTCAAATGGCTTAATCCAGCACTGGCCCGTGCAGAATATAGAGGTATAGGTTGTTAATATTTCGATGCATGGTACTTCAGAATAAGGATTCACAAATAAGGAAATTAAGAAAGTTGCTTAGTAGAGTTACAAAGTTTTTGAATAGCATGGTTAATTAAATGTGAGAAACATTTCCCCCGCCGCGGCCCCTTTAGACAGAAAATCTATTTAGCATGGTTAATTGAATGGTAATTAAAAACAAACATTGCTTGGCCTTTTTGCATACCATCGTATTTCTTATGGAGAAAATGTCGTCCCTTTTTGGCAGGAAAAAACGCATAGCATGGTATTTCTTATGAACAAACCTCACCCCCTCGTTGGAAGGGAAATACGCATAACATGTGACCTTCAACGAAGAAACCAGAAAAAAGTTTAGCAGTATAAAAGACAGGTAAATGATCCTCTCCTTTTTGGCACGCAAAACGTATTGCAAGAGATATGCAGGAACTTAAATAAGTAGAAAGTTAATTATCATGAACATCATGAGGCAAGCCCGACTCGCCCTAAGCGAGAGCAGGGAAGGAGGGGAAAAGTAATTGGGTATGAGAAAAGCAGACGGACTGGACGCTGAAGAACAGAAAGGAATAATTAGTGTTGGCTCTTTTGCATTACATGAGTAACGAATGGCTCCCCCTATCCTGTGGCTTTTCGTAGGAGGAAATTAATGGAACACAAAATTGTATAACGAAATTATTTCTAAAAGAAAAAAAAACATAGGATGAGTGACCTCGAACTGAGTGAAGACCGCCTACACCTTGCAGTAAAAAGTTAATTTGGATCACGAAAAGAAAATTTGACCACTGGGAGAGGACAAGCAGATGATTAAAAAATGACGAATGGGTTTTTACACATACATGTATAGCTGGAGTCAGACGTCTTCATTTATTAAGAATGTTAAGCAGAACGTTGGTAAGACAACAAGAAAAAGATAATATTAAAAAGAAGAAACTGGAATAATTGTAATTTATATAATTGTTTTGTTGACTTGCTTCACAAATGAAATAAGAGGAAGAAATAGAAAATGAAATATTAAAAAATCGTGTAAGAAAACAATGGACAGAGATCGTAGGTGAGGAAGCGAAGCAGCCAAATGTGTTCTCTTAATGCACTGTGTTTTGCTGGTTTGCCACTAGGATCGCTGCGAACTGTAGGCCTAATAGGGTAACCTACAATATATAAATACTGGGTATTTTATCAGTCGCCATTTCTACAGTATAAGTAAACAAACTACTTACAAAAGGGGTTCTTCACTCAATTGTACTTCTATGCTATAGTGTGATGTATACATCACAAAGTTGGGAGTATAACTAATTTACAATAAAATTTAGTTTTTAAAGTAGTGAATAGTTTATTTCTCTTTTTGTATACGTACGCTAGAATACCATTTTTTATTTTCGATCCTGAAAGAGTTTTGGCATGTTTTTCATATTGAGAAGAATTTTTAATACATTCCTATTCCACGTACAAAGCTCCCTGTTAAAATTTTAACATTCATGAATGGAACAATTTTACCGTTTATTACCTTGCATTTTTTTAGTTTTGTATTTTTTTAATCTAGTAAAAGAGAACGAGTTATTTTTAATCTAATTTAGCTACTAATTATGGTTGTTTTATTGTACACTGAATGACATGTCGCGTATACACAAAACTTTATCTTGCACTTGGGAAAGGATAATATAGAATAAATAGAACATGTTACATAATTCCAGGATTCCTTTCGTATACGTCGAGCGTTCCATTTATAACCAGATATGGAGCAGTCACAGGTGGTGTCAGGTTAAACGTGATTGTCACCGCGTATTATAAAAAATCTACCTTAGTTTTTCTAACCCATCTTAGTTCGCTACTGCTCACTCGACACGCTGTACGTACGTATATTTTGTAGCAAAATTAATAGTAATATGTAAATAAACATGTCACTGTGACGTAGAGAAACTGTCACTGTTACTATGATTCCGATTCCTGGACCTTTGACTTATTTCGTTCTGGAAAATCACGCTCGACGTAAGCTAAAGTAATACCTAATTACAAATTACAAAAACTAAAAAAAAAAAAAAAAGCGGCTACGCTTTAAAAACTTCTCCGAATCTTTCAAAAATTGAAGGTTAGGTTAGGTCGGAATGGCCTAACTTCTATTCGTTACAATCAACTTTAAATGGGCTTAACGTCTTTAGTATTTCGCTGATCCGAAATAACGTGCTAAGTAAGCATTGTGACTTCTTGTTCGGGAAAACACTGCAAAATGAGGCTGGCGTGCAACGAACAGAGACCCAGTTCTTTGCCTCCAAAACTGGTGACTTCTTTCAGTGGGGAAAATTCAACAACTGGTTGGCAGATGGCCACTGTTTTTTGACCATAATCTTTTCAGATTTTCATCCGTTGGACGTTTTAAAAACATATTGACTATAGGTGTACGTACAACGAGGTACATAACTTTGCTGGTATTCAAGAAAATTTATTAATTTATTTTGGTGATTTAAAATTCATTTATGTTCCCGTTCGAACATTCAAAGACGTGCCTAAAGTTGCCCCCCACCCCACTTTTGCAAAATTTAACGGAATTTACCAACTGCTTAGTGCATCGTTAGTGCACGTCAGTGCACTAAAAACTAACATTAGTGCTATCATACTTTAGGAGCTATTAAAGATTTCTGGTGGGGGACTAACTTCATATGAAGCCACCCACCCACCTACTTGCAATTACACAGATTATCACTAAACTTAGCACATCGTTAGTGCACTAAAACGTACTAAGCACTAACGTTACGTATTATTTATTAAGACGTATAATATTTAATACACTATATTAATACGCATATACGACTTAATATTAAATTGAAATTTAGAAATTAAGTACGTTGAATGAGGTAATAAATTATGCAAGAACTTTCGTTTACTTCAGTGCAAGGCCTAGTGCTTATTCAAGGTTTAAGATTTTACATTGCTCAAATTTTCAAGCTAACACCAGTATATTAGACTTCAAATAGTTTTCAGTGTTTTTTTTTCGTCTCCTGTCGGAACCGTATCGTGTTCGAAATATTTTGTTTTCGTCTAAACTACAGTAAACCTTAAATGTCGTGAGACAAATCGTAGTCCTTCACCAGAAATCGGTTGATATAGGTTTAGTATTTGGTTTATGCATTTATTCGCTTGTTCGTTGCTCCGTGGTGGTGAAA